>MU121051.1:0-20327 GCA_014904835.1 Paxillus ammoniavirescens
ATTGCCGTGATGAGAATCAGTAGGGTCGAGGTCGCCAGCAGCTGTAGCAGGAAGCAGAGCTGATACGTAGTATCCAAACGGCGCTGGGTGGCGGCGGTCCTTCCCCCCTCTCCGGATGGGTTAGCTTCTCGTTTGTACAGCACAAAGGAACTTGCGAATCGTTACCCACCCTGAAGGGGATTCGCCGTTTTGCATGGACATGAGGACTTACGCAGTAATTGTGACGTGGACCCAAGACGGCAACGTAGCATTCGGAGGACGCATAAAAGCTCACTGGCTCCTCTGGAATCACCCATCGACAATCCACCCCAAACTTCCTACAGCCAGAACCCAACTGTGAGTTCCAACCCAATATTCTGGACTAGGTGTCTCACCGCGGGTGTGTCTCATTGTCCACCAAATCACCTAGCATCATAATACAATCATCGCAATGCGATTCGCCAGCTTTGTTTTTGTTGCAAGCTTGGTAGCCCTCGTCTTGGGCGCCGGCAAGCCATGCGGGACGCGAGGGGCGGCATGTAAACCTGTCTCCGGCAGTTGTTGCAAGAACCTGATATGTGGCACTAGTGGGAAGTGCGAAACCCCTGCTCACGGTCACTAGGGTAATGGGAAGGCTCCAGGGTGCGTCGTTTGATCATCGTCGAATCATTCTGGGGCTGAATGTGAAGTAAAGGCCTGATGTTGCAGGATTTGACGCGTTGGCTGTGGTCGGGCGCTTCCCAGCATTAGGTTCGGTGGACAAAGATAAATTCAGACCTTGCACTTGTGTACACGATGGGTCAAGCATCTTGAACTAGATACCTCCCATATGAGTAAATGCCAAAATTGATATTGCGTGTTGCAAACAAGAAGTTCTTTGCGCTGAGTTGGCGCTGAGTTGAGGGGCCTCCGCGTACAACTTCAAACCCCACCAGACAGATAGAGATCCGTTTGGCATTAACTCGATCATGTTGCGGGGGAATGGGGATCCCCATATCGTTGTACGAGGCCACGTCGATATCGCGGAGCTAGTTCAACCAACCCCAAGCCCTTCCACAGACACACATACCCAGCACCTGCCAACAACGACCAAGAGACGATGCTCGCGAGGCATGAACCGCCCTCATCGTCTTCGGTGCCATATGACTGGAAGCGCTCGCAAACTGCGAATAACGTGGGACGTACCTACCGTAATGCCTGGACCGATGGCGGGAAGCGAACGATTCTTTGTGCATGCGTACGTGGATGAGACACGTACAGCGTTTGTCGTAGCGAAGTGCACGTACTACGTGTTACGACTCGTCACCTGAATCCCAAGAGGTTCAGCACAAACTTGCCTAGTGCTCTGATAATGACGGCTGGGCACCTGCCGAACAGGAGGCGCCTGTCGAAATAGTCACATGTAAGCCGGTTACTTACAGTACCGAAGACCTGGACATGTGATACATATACACTATTGAGATTACTCATAGCTTACTCATATGCATTCCACTGCATTCTATGAGATTCTATACTTACTATACATAGTAGTATACTTATACAGTTTACTGGACTAAACTAGTATATACCATGGTCCGTGCGTAGACCACTCTAGTATAAATACTGAGGCTTTACGCCTAGTACCATAGGTCTCCAATACAGGAAGATTCATTCCTATCTACCGATCAAGGTTACCTCAACAACCCTTTCCTGTCCTCGACAGTCTCTCAGTAAGGTGAGGCTCTCTCACCACTGCCGTGCTGTATCGGGATTTCCCCGATAGCGCCGATGATGTATGGGTGTGACCTCGCTGGTGGACCAGTGGTGGCTGTCAGCGGGGTCGCCTGGCTGGGGCTAGGACGGTTCCAGGGGTCCTGGCGGAGTGGTTGCAGTCCTACTCAAAGGGTAGCATCCATCCCTCCATCCCTTCTGTTCTGTGCACGTCCTCACGGCGGGCGCTCCCCAGCGAGTCGGGGCAGCCTAGCCCTGTCCAGCAAGGCAGCATAAAGTGCAATGATCACCCATAGATAGGACAGTTGCCTTGAATTTTGTTGTCGGTAGCGTACTGACCGCAACAACTTGCGCCCTAAGACAATGCCTTCTTTGGGTGGGCTCGTTGTGGGAAGGGATGGTCCGACGATGGTCCGAGTTTTCCACAGATGAGCTATCTTTGACCGTGACACTCATGGGCGAACTACTGAGACGTGTTAGGAGGTCGCGGAGTACGGACGTGATCCAGATATAAAGCATGGGCGAACGAGAAAGCCGCGTTCAAGTCATCACCCACCATGTCCACCATTCTAGTTGGCGCCCCTGGTGCACGCTGCTTCATCGGAGTCCAGCACTCTGGTACTTTTACCGGACGTGTCGAGGACCTTGGCGGCTTAAATACCTACATCTCTGAGCTACCTGCAGCTGTCGTAGCAGGAACTCACGAGAAAATCATCCTCTTCCTAGCTGACATCTACGGCCCGCTTTTCATCAACAACCAATTAATCCAGGACTATTTTGCCTGAGCCATCGGCGAGTGTATAGTAAGCACGTTGTCGTATTCACTAATGTACCCCTAGGATTCGTCGTCCTGAGCCCTGATTACTTCTTTGGAGACGCTGTGCCGAATCACCAGCCTGGTCGCGACCGGAACGCTTGGTTACAAAGCGTACGAGCTTCCGCGAGCGAGGCATTCCCCAAGTGGCTAGACGCGGACAAAGCGATATATGGTACTTTCCTTTATCCCCCTTCCCTCACAGACGGTGTTCAGCCCCTAACGTTTTAGGCACTGGGTAAGTGTTGGTTGTCGATCGATTCAACGGAGAAACTGATGGTTTTCTCCAGGATATTGTTTTAGCGCACCCTTCGTCATGGATTTGGCTGCTGTTGGATTCGTCGTCACAGGTAACGTATTTGAAGGAAAAACGAAGGGAGTTTACCGCTTACTTGTGCTATCAGGAGTAATCGTGCACCCAGCCTTTCTCGAAGAAAGTCACTTTGAAAAGCTGGATAGTAAGTTGTATGCTGCATCTAGGAAACTTTGCATTCGCTCACCATTATCTGGATAGCGCCGCTCCTGCTCTCGTGTTCAGGTGGGGGAAAGGCTAACAAGGCAAAAAAAGAAAGAGAATTTCACGTCCCCTCTCGAGGCGCGAAGACGTGCCGAGGATATCACGGTGGCCACGAAATCGACGTACCACTTCCAATTTTTTTTTTCCGGAGTAAAACACGGCTTTGCTGTTCGTGGAAATCCAGACATACCGCAAGAACGTGGGTATCTCGAGCACACCAATAGCACTCAAGTTGGTCTTTGTTTGATGACATTCTTTCCAGGCTGGTTCAAGGAGGAAAGTGCGCGTGGTATCAAAGAGTGGTTTACCAGGTTCGCTGCATAAGGAACATGGGAACTCGTGGCAGAAGGCATGAACAACGGAACGTCGGCATCGCATGCAGTGTGGAATCGATAGGTAAATTCAACTCATCTACAAGAGTTCCCCGCAGTCCCGAGTCGTTCGATGTGACTGTGGACCTGGAATCAGCACAAGGCTATCTTCCTGAGCCAGCCAGCCGTCATCCATCCTGCGGCAGACCCCAAGAATTACGCCAGGTATTGATGGCGATTTTCTGAGCGCTCATTAATGGCGGGGAATAGGCGTCCGTTATCCACAGGAAGTCACGTTTGTTCAAATCTAACTTCAAGAAACGGTCGAGGTAACGTTATGGTCGCACTACACTTTGCAACTCGAAGTTTCTCATTGGCTGGACGAGCTACGTACCTGTATCACACCCGAAGTGTAGTCAACTTTCAAACATTTATGCAGCGTCTCGCATTCTTGAGTTGAAATTGGCTCGACGGGCGTTTCGTCTGGTGAGCTTAAGAATTCTTATGATCGCTGATAGTTGTAGTGTTGCTTATGTGCTGCAGCCTATCATAAAACTGTCTCGCGGGGTCAGAACTAGACTATTTATACAGCGCTCACCGAACTACCACCACCACCACCACCACGACAACAATCAATCAAGGTCGCAACGAATTTCACTTTATGGGGAATGGTAGTGGCGCTTAAACGAAGTTCATGCATTGAATGAATGGATGGATGGATGTGGCGGTGACTCATATCATGATGGACTAGTAGTACTCTATCTAGATCGCCTTTGAACTTAGTTGCGAGTAACGAAGAAAGCGAACAAAGGTTGAGGGTTGGCTGAGGGTTGGCTGAGCCGCTGAGGGTACTAGCATATCAAGAATCCGAAAATCCGAAAAAGCTTCGAAAGTTGACCCACTTTGGCCCGTGCGGTATGGCAGGTACATGGCCCGCTACTAAGCCTCGCTTTGGAGTCCCTAGTAAGGCTTGTTCAGCCAATGGGAGACCTGCAAAGTGTAGTGCAATAGTAACGTTACACAAGTGAGTTCAGTGGCGCCAAATAATCTGAGTTGGAGTGCCAACATATGAGGACTAGCGTTGTTTTGGCAGCTGTGCCTCTGAACCGCATGTCGTACGCATAACTCCTGTGACTCAAATCGCGCAAAATTCTTTGTTCTGGACCGGTGCGGAAGCATCGAACACAAGCTACGATCAATACATGGGACACCGGCCGAGTCACTAAAAGGGACTCGCCGAGAGCTTTATGCAACAGGCAGGTTGCAAATGATATTCTCGAACTCGATGTACTACTTCCAGTTGCTTTTGAACTTCTGTTCATATGCGTGTCATCATAACGAGAACGGGTCAATACTATGAGAAGCTCAACATCAATGTTCCGGTAACGTCACCATTCAACCATGATCTAGAACCAGGGTCGCGCCATTCTCCGACTACCAATCAGAGCTACCAACTGGCAATCAGAGTGAAGCGTTAACGTAAAGGTTCGTCAAAGCTGGAGAGTTTCTAGCCTGACTGGGGAGAGATGGGCTCGCCGGCCGAGAAGTGCATTACGCCGGATCATTAAAGTTAGGACTCGCTCGAAGCGAGTAGGTTACAATCCGGGCACGAGGTCCATGATGGGGTTTGGAGGCCACAAAGCTTTAAAGGGTTGCTCGCTTGTTATCACCCGCATCGCTTTTTCAGCCTCACAAGTTGAACAAAGAAAAGTCTTGTGAGTCTATTATATGCCCTACGTACCGTGGACGCGCCTCACCTACCCACAGACGCAAGTAGCACCCAACATTACTGGGCCATCGCAATGCGCCTCGCCACCTCCGCGGTCCTCGCGAGCCTAGCCGTCCTCGCCACAGTGGGCGCATCAAACACCAAGCCAAACTACGACCTCCAAGCGCGAGGCCAGTCGGACACCTGTGGGGTCAAAGGCAACTCATGTGACCCCCTCAAATCACACTCCTGTTGTTCGCCCCTCGAATGTCGGACAGAACACAATGGCATGATGCACGGCAAACAGCAGTACGAGTGTAAACGACCATCCTATCGGTCGGATAAAAAGCCACGGCACAGGCCGTAGGGGTTGTCTTTGACGTCTCCCTCCCGGACCTCCTTTGAAAGTCGTGGCGCGCTGAAGCGCTGGGAACATATGTACCTATGTACCTCGTGATGGGCTTGTATGCCAAGCGAGGTGTGGGGGCTAGCTCGACTATATCCACCGGTGAAACGACGAGTTCCGTCTTCGCCTAATAGTAGGGAAAACTCCCAAGGCTTTACACGGTGACCTGAGGGACGGGCCCGGTCGTCGGGAGTTTTCCTGAGTAAATATAGTACATGGGGACGTCGAGGGGTGCGAGTGGGCTTTTTCTTTTAGTGAAGTGAGGGAGTAGGGGCGTGAATACAAACGATGTTGACAAGATTATAATACAAACTACCCACTCCTGTCAGCACACAGTTAATGCTAGGATTGCCTCTTCGATGCACTTGTATACTAGCCTTATATCGATATATTATATCACTCGTCGTCCTCAACAAGGAAAAAACCGTAAATACCTGGTCGTTGGAACAGGCCATCATTTTCTATGTTATGATTTCGGGACCTCGGATAGTAAATTCAAACCATTGTTTATTCCTAGCATCTCATCGGCTCATGTAAAGGGAGAGCGTCAAAGCAAAATATTTACCCCCCAGTGTAGGCATCAACTTTGTATCAATTAATGGGGTCCCGTGCGACTTTCCAATTTAACGGAATCACGAAGGCGAAGTGTCGAAAAACATAAATAGTCTATGCTATCAATGTTATTAACTTATGACTTAAGCATGAACTTTCCTGAACGAGCGATAAGCGTGGTGATGAATTTGCACGGGCCGTGCGGAATGACTAGGACACTTAGGACGCGGGAGACGGGCAGGACGAGTGGGACATGTCGAACGGACGGGACCAGACGGACGGGACGGACTATCAAACTTTCCGGATTCTTGCGTGACGTCAGACACGAGACGGGGGTTTTTTTTTTCAAAAAAAAGAAAAACCCTGGTGGAAAGCGGTGTGGCTCGTCGGGGAAGAGTGACCCTCCTCTCAATAAGTCTCACAAAGGGGCCTCCTCGAACACGAAGGAAGAAAAGAGAAAGGGGTGGTGTATTCGATGGGTCGCGACCGTCCTTTCCCCATCTCCGCATGAGTATGCTTTCCGTTTGTACAACACAGATCCACTTACGATTGCTGACTAAGTAGTTGCCCACCCTGAACGGATCATCGGGGCTGGCTTTTGTGCATCGGAACGAGGACTTGGGCAGTAGTTGTGACGTGGACCCAGGACCGCAATCATGACATTTGGAGAACGCACAAAAGCTCACTGGCTCCTCTGGCATCGAATCGTTCGAGGGTTGAATGTGGAGCAGAGGATTGACGTTGTAGGATTTGACGTGTTGGCTGTGGTTGGACGCTTGCCAGCATTACATAGAGCCAGAACAAAAAGGGTGGCGATGGGTCATGTCGGTCCTTCGAGTTCAAGATCTGTAGGCTGTAGCACTGCTGAAATGAATGCTTGTATTCTGCACTTGGCAAGTCTCTCATTGGCCGAACAGGCCTAAGCGACTCCAAAACGAGCCAAGTGCCTGTACCATACCAAACGAGGCCAGAGTCTGCGGCCCTAAGCGACTCAGCTGGCGGAGCTGTATCGGCTACGAGTTGTCGATGAGCAGCGCGGCAGGCACAGTGACCAAATAGTTACCCTCATCGTCATCAGGGCTCGTTTTTACAACGAGGAGAATGTGTGGGCACGAGGACTTGACCAGGAGTTGTTACGTGGGCCCAGGACCGCAGTCATGATTCATCTGGGGGACGCATAAAAACTCACTGGCTCCTCTGGAATCACCCATCGGCAATTTGCCCCCACAAGTACCTGCAGCCTGAATCCTGTGAGTCCCAATCCAATAGCCTGGATGCAGTGTCTCACTGCGGGTGTGTCTGATCGTCCACCAGAGCATTCAGCATCCCATCCCATCATCGAAATGCGATTCGCCACCTTTACTTTTATTGCAAGCTTGGTCACCCTCGTCTTGGGTGCAGCAAGTACCAGCCCGAACAACGACCTCCAGGCACGAAGCGGCAACAGCTGTGGAGCCGCTGGGGCTACATGTACCCCCCCTGGACCACCGTACACTTGTTGCTCAGGCCTTGTATGTTACACCACCGGAACCTGCGGATTGCCTACGTAGGGTCATGGGGGCGCTCCAGGGTGCGTCGTTTCATCGTCGCCAAGTCGTTCGCGGGCTGAATGTGAAGAAGAGGATTGACGTTGTAGGAATTGACGTGTTGGCTGGGGCTGGACGCTTGCCAACATTAGGTTCGGTGGACAAAGATAAACTCAGACCTTGCAAGCATGTGTGTACGAGAAGGGCCACATGACAGCTTGAAATGGACGCCTCCCATACGTATGAGCATTCCATTGCTATTGCGTGTTGCAAACAAAAAGTTCTTTACGCGAAGTTGACGCTGAGGGTAGAAGAGGGGCTTTCGCTGCCAGCTTCAAACCCCGCACCGAACAGATAGAGATCCGAATACGGTATCAACCACGTGTTGCGGGGATTATGTAACAAGGGCACGTTTTTGATCGCATATCTAGTTCCACCAACCCCAAGCCCTTCCAAAGACATACCCAGCACCTGCCAACGAAGACCAAGAGATAATACTAGCAAACCATGAACCAGCCTCTTCATCGTCCTCGGTGCCATATGACTGGAAGTGCGCAAACGGCGAATCCTCTGGGACGTATCCACCGTAATATCTGGACTGATATAGAGAAGCGAACGAATCTATGTGGATGTGGATGTGGATGTGGATGAGAAACATGGGTTTGTCGTAGCGGGGTATACATACCGCGTTCTACACCCCCTCGCCTGAATCCCAAGAGATACAGCACGAATTTGCCTAGTGCTTTGAAGGGTAGGGCGAGGAGTTTTAGAGGGCCGATGATGATGGCTGGGAAAGTGCCGAGCACGACCAACGAAGCGCCGGTGGCGAAGGGGTGTGACCTCGCTGGCGGACCTGTCAGCAGGGCAGCATAAAGTGAAAATGACCACCCACAGAAAGCATCTAACGCCGCGGCGACGTTAGAGGTGATCCAATGCAAGTTGCTGAGTAGTCATGATAGAAGAACACAGGAGATAGTGCGCGTTGGTTGGGATCCCACCTTTTATACGACCTCACTTGTGACCACGAGCCTGAGGGGTGGCAATAGTTGGGATGCGACGATCAATTCTGACTCGATGCATCCGTCTTCTCTCCCTGCTCCACAATTAGCATCAGGCAGTCAACAACGAACGCCCACAAAGTCTAAGACTTGAGAATTATCAACACCCTCTCCCAGAGGACGCCTCGCTTCTCCAAGCTGCGGAGAAATTGGCAATCCAAATTCTGTTCTCTCAAATGTTATAGTAACTAAGTCCGAAAATTCTCTTTCCCTGGCTGGTCGGTGCTGTCATTCACGATCACGGCCGCGTTGGGCATTTCTTTTGTGGTGTACGTCCTCGTGAACGTACCAGTAGTCACTTTCTCATCGTATGACCTGCAGAGTTGCCAGGTAAGCGACTCGATGTCAATCCTCAATGCGTTCAAGCCTCTTTATTCTCGAATAACACCCAATGCCGTTGCTCACCATACTGTAGGACTACTTCACGCAACTACCATCCGTCCGTTCAGATGCGCTTCCTACTGCAGGCAAATAAGTTGTCATCGTCGGCTTTGGTTCGTACGAACCGATCTTTCAGTATAAAGGTGGGATTTCTCTGGCTTCCAATTAATGCTGCGCCATGCGCCTCCCCGTCACTGACCGAAAAGCAAGGAAATATCTCTCAGTTGGGTGGAGAGTTTATCTTCGAATCTGGTATGTCCATGCCAACAGCTTCTTGTGTAACCTTCGGGTATCTGCACGTCCGCTTCGCGCATGCAGTATACCCGAGACCGTGAGTTGGACTTTCGATCGTGCGTCCCTTGCGTTGACCTAGGCGCGTGACCTAGATGTAGAAGTGGTAAAGTTGAGGAAGGATGCTGCTATCGAGTGCCCTTGAACGGCGTCATGCTACCAATCACTTCTGTGCCTGTAGGTGCATATTGTCGAGGTGTCCTGGTTACTCACTGGGATTGGAACCGGCATCAAGAATCGAGTGTGTTTGCTGGTCTGTGGAGACTGGAGAACGCAGATACGGTCGTATCGTGTGACTAACTGGTAAGTCACGATAACGCCAATATTGTTGCGGTGCGTGTTTTCGGTCGATATCCTAGTTCCACCAACCCCGTGCCCTTCCAAGGACATACCCCGCCAACAAAGTCCAAGAGCCAATAATAGCGGCCAATGAACCGCCCTCGTCCTCGGCGCCATGTGACTGGAGGCGCGCAAAGTGCGAATCCCCTGGGACGTATCCACCGTAATTTTTGGACTGATAGCGAGAAGCGGGGGAATCTAAGTGCGTGCGTGAATGAGACGTATACATGGATCTCTGTAGCGAGGTGTACATACCACGCTTTACACCTCCTTGCCTGAAACCAAGGAGGTACAGCACGAACTTGCCTAGTTTTCTCAAGGATGCGATGAGGAGATTCAGAAAGCCAATGATGATGGCTAAGTAAATGCAGAGCGCGATCAACCGGTAGTAGTTGTACGACCCCGCTGGTGAACCAGTGGTCGTTGTCAGCAGGGGCGGCATAAAGTGAAATGAAATGACCACCCACAATCATCTGGCGCAGTGGCGTTAGAGAAGCGTTCCAATGCAAAACCGACATAGACGTCTACACTAGAACTTTGCGGAGTAGCCATGGTGGAAGAGCGCAAGAAATAGCTAGTGCGCGTTAGGGCAATATTGGCCAGGGAGGTTCCCACTTTTTATACTATCGTCATGTTGAAAAAGAAGTTGGCCGAGTTCCCACGAATTCCAAACGGTTGGAACGCTACAATGTGCCAACCTGATCGTGCATAGACGCCTGAGGGGCCGAATGTAAACCTAGGACTCACAATTTGACATTTTGACGGAAAGACGACGTGAATAAAGAACGACGAAAAAAAGGACTGTGATATACGACAATAAAGGACTGCGTGTGTGCGATAGCGTATACTTGTATCGACGTCGAACATGATGATGTCATCTTGTGAGCCAGGGCCAATTCTGAGTCCGTCTTCCCTACTCCGCTCAACAACAAAAACCTACAAAGTCTAAAACATTAAAGTCATGTCAACCAATCAACACGCCATCCCAGACGACACCTCGCTTCTCCAAGCTGCGGAGATCACCGTCTTCGATTTCCAGGGTCAAACCGTCAAGTTTGGCTCTATCCTCGCTGATAAGCCGACCGTCGTCGTGTTCATTCGTGCGTGAAATCCTGTTTTCTCAAACGTTTTTCGTGTTGACCAGGTCCGAACATTTCTCTTCTGTGGCTGGTCGGTGGTGTCATTCATGATCACGGCCGCGTAGGGCATTTCTTTTGTGGTGTACGTCCTTGTGAACGTACCAGTATTCACACTCTCATCGTATGACTTGTAGAGTTGCCAGGTAAGCAACCCGATCTCGATCCCCAATGCATACAAGTCTCTTTATTCTTGAATACCAACCAACGCCGCCGCTCTCCATACTCCAGGACTACGTCACGCAACTATCTTCTGTCCGTCCAGATGCGCTTGCTAGTGCAGGCAAACAAGTCGTCGTTATCGGATGTGGGTCGTACGAGCCGATTGCTCAATATAAAGGTAGGGCTTCTTTTCCATCGCTGCGCCCATTATATCCCTCCCCGGCTACCTGTCGCGTCTTGTTCGATATCTGTTCATATCGTATCGCTGCAACCCCTAGAAACCGCTGCGACTCCGTTCCCAATTTACGCAGACCCTAGCCGGAAACTCTATCACGCCCTCGGAATGACGATCGAATCGCTTGCGTTGACACCTGCTGGCGAGCCACGGAAGTCTTACTTGCAAAAAGGAGACACGGTGAATGCGCTTCGAAGTATCTGGGTGAGTCCTTTCGTGTCGTTTTGGCAGTCTTATTCTTTGTGTTCGGTTTTCCCATCTCAGGGGATGGGTACATTGGGCAGCGGGACAACTGGCTTACATGGATTTCGTGTAGAGAGGACCCTTGAAGAACCCGTTACTGATCGGAAAGCAAGGAAATATCTCTCAGTTGGGCGGAGAGTTTATATTCGAACCTGGTATGTCCATTCCATCAATCTTTGAGTGTCGTGAAACCGATCATTTGTGTTTGCGATCCAACGACGTCCCTGCAATATGTAGGTCCCAAATGCACGTTCGCTTCGCGCATGCAACATACCCAAGATCGTAAGTTGGACTTTTAATCGCGCGTTCCTGGCGTTGAATCAAGTGCGTGACCTAGATGTGGAGGTGGCAGAGTTGATGAAGGCCGCTGGTATCGAGTACCCTTGAACGGCGCGCGTGTGAGAAATTATGTTCAACTATGTACCAATCATTTCCATGCCTGTGTCAAGGTGCCCTTCATTGGAGTTGGAGCGGGCATCGAGAATCAAGTGTATGTTTGCCAGTCTGTGGCGACTGTAGACCGCAGATACGGTAGTAGATTGTGTTACTAACTGGTAACAGCCGGTAACCTCTCGTAACTTGCGATAATGCCAGTGAGGCGTCAAAGAGAGTGCTGGCACCTGAAGGCCTGATCGGCAAACAGTGAGTAGCTTGATGGGTAGTAGCCCCGTGGGTGGGTTGCACATGGCCGTCCATCACCTATCACGGTGCGCCATCCTGAAACTGGGCCATCGTCGGATCAATTCAACGCCTTATCCCGACCGCTAATTATGCATCGCCCTTTTCATGTCGTTATGATTCAGAAACAGGTCGATAACCGGTTCCTGCTTCACTCTGTCTTTTCTTCCTCGCTCCCGACCTCCACCCGCTCCTCACCATGTCTGGCAGTCAAGAATACTACGACAAGGAGAAAGGTCCCTCTAGCACCCCCGTCGATATCGCAGAACTCGAAGCTGCCCCAGACCAGGTCATTGCAGAGCGTTTCGGTGTTCTAGGTCCTTTCCTTTCCAAACTCTTCGAGAACGGTGTCGAGGCCAGAGGTGTCGAGCGTGTTCCCGAGAACCAGAGAGAGACGAAGAATGCGTGGAATAAGTGAGTTGTTGTCTTGTTTCGACGTTATTCCCGTCGTGTCCTCACCCTCTCGTGGAGCTTGTTGATGTGGTGGTACGTCCATATGTCCTCTTTTCCCCCTTCGTATCTGACGAAGTTAACAGGTCCGTCAACATGGTCCTCACCACCATCCCTGTAGGCGCGCTGGGCCAATATATCTTCACTCTCACTCTACCGTGAGTCCTCCCGCAGTCCCCATACCACTGGTGTTCACACCTAGCCAAGTCACACTGTTGCCACTATTCTTTGCTTCGGTGCCCTCGGAGGTGTAGCAACTGCCTTTATCGCAACACTCGGCCCACAAACCGGTCTTCGTACAATGATCATCACCCGTTACGGCTCAGGTTACTTCGGTGGAACGATCTACTCCATCCTTAACATCCTCACTCAGTTCGTCCCATTTCTCGCGCGTTTCTTCTTCCACTCAATCGCTAATCGTCGTCATGCAGACTCGGTTTCTCCACAACAGCCGTCATCCTCGGCGGTCAGACCCTCGCCTCGATCCACGCAAACACCCTCCCCCTCGTCGTCGGCATCATCCTTATCGGTATCTGCTGCCTCATCCCCTGTTTCATCGGCTACGACATGGTCCACATCTACGAGCGCTACGCATGGATGGTCACCTTCTTCATCATGTGCTGTCTCTGGGGACTAGGTGGCCAAGCCGGGTTCGACGTCAACGCCCAAAAGTCCTTGGAGGACACAGGCCGAGCACTCAGCGCCGACATCCTCAGCTTCGGAGGAATCGTCTTTGGTTCCTTCACGGGCTGGGCACCTGTGGCTGCTGATTATAACGTCCGTCTACCCGCTGACACGAGTGCTTGGCGCGTCTTCACGTTGACGTTCTGGGGGTTATACATCCCGATATGCTTCACTGCGATACTCGGCGCTGCGTTGGTGACGATCACAGACCCGGCGTATGTTGCTGCCTTTGGAGAGGATGGGAGTACAGGCGGCCTCGTTGCCCAAGTGTTGGCCCCTTGGGCAGGTGGAGGCAAGTTCTTATTGGTGTTGTTGGCGTTCAGTGTGATGTGAGCCATCCATAATTTCTTCCCTATATTTCATGCTCAATGACGCGTCCCGAAAAGCGCCAACAACATCCCCAATACCTACTCCACCGGTCTCTCCATGCAAGCGCTGGGGCGCCCCTTTGCCATGATCCCCCGTTTTTTCTGGGTCTTTCTCGCCTTTCTTATATACACGGTGGCGGGAGTAGCAGGCCGCGAACATTTCAGCGCCATCCTTAGCAACTTTTTGTCTATATTGAGTTATTGGACGGCGTTTTTCGTTGTTATCGTGGCGGAGGAACACTTTTTGTTTAGGAGGCGAGGAGGCGTTTTGGGTGGGTATAATTTGGGGGATTGGGACCGTCCGTCCAAGTATGTGTCTTTTTTTTCTCTCTTGCGTTGTTGGTCAATGGGGTGCTGACGGATTCTTTTGCGTCTTTTTTGTCACGCAGACTTCCACTTGGCATAGCAGGCATCTTAGCAGCCTGTTTCGGAGTGGTAGGTGCGGTGGTTGGGATGTCTCAGGTGTGGTATACAGGTCCTATTGGGAAACTGGCGGGTGCGACGTATGGGGCTGATCTTGGGTTTGAGGTGGGTGGTGTTTTCCCCTTGCCTTTTTTTCGCATCTATTGGGGTTTTCGTGGGCAGTGGTTATTGTCTCGTCCGAGCTGCTTACGGCGAACGGATACGTGTGGTTTTGGACCAAATGGTTGACGTTCGCTCCCTCGTCTATCTAGCTCGCGGCTGCTTTTTCGGCTGTGACGTACCCTCCTATGCGGTGGTTTGAGATCCGGCTTACCGGTCGTTGAATGTGTGAGAGAGGTCGGGCGCTGGGTGTGGGTGTGTTGTGAGTGTATGCGCGGGAGAGGTGGGCAGAGGTCCTGGGCATTGGGGAGAAACAGGGCAAGTCTTATAACAAAGCACATCCAGGCGGGAGAAACCAGGGAATATTAATGAACGACGTCGCCATAGGTCTAGGTCCATAGAACTGGAGATATATGGTCATGCTTTCTGCGATCCGTAATCAAAGGGATTTATGCGCGCGCGCACGAGACATCTGCATCAGTTTTGGGGTAGAGAACAATTGGTGTGTTGTGGAGACCTCCCCTGATTTGATTCGGTCCACCCCCACCTACCCCTTTTCTCGGAGTTTCCGCTATATCTTCCTTGCAAAAGCACATCACAGAATTGTCCAACAAAATGGAAAGGAGATGCAATTTCTAAGGATCCTAGTTAGACACGACACGGTATCTCCTCTACCCATTGACGAGCACTGCAAAAGGTGCGCGCGATTTAGTGAGAACTCGATGATTCGCAGGGTTTCAGCCGGCTCACCTCTAGCATGTACGAACACTATGAGAGTCGGTGGCGGATACATGCACGAGTATGTACGGCTGCTAATGATGGGTTTCCTTTGCGATCTGGGCAGCGTATGGGTTCTTGGGGTCTTTTGCGTAGGCTTCCGCTGTAACGCCGTGAGCAGTGAACAAGTGACCAGGAAAAGAGAGGGCAAAAGGGGGACGCAAATACGATCGCAGGTGTCATGCGCAGGGCGAATAGATGGGAAATGCGTAAGCCGGGACACAAGTACGAAAATTGCAGGTAGGGAGGAGGGGTTGAGATGGGGATTAAGAAAACGTACATCGGACACCCATATCCTGCATCTGAGAGACGAGGTAAAATGTGATTGCAGATGCTGCGATGAACGGAGCCATGGGCTTCAGGACCTGTTGAAGAGACGGCGTTGGTCGGGTGAGAGGTTTGGTAACCGTCATGGAGGGTCGTGTTGTGTCATTGAGAGAAGGTGCGTCACGGAGCACGAGGCAGGGAGAGAAATGTCCAAGAGGAGTGTTCGCGCGAGAAATAAGATAGACCACAAAAATGTTAACAGGACTACGGGTGAGTTGTACGAGGGATTTCGCGACGTACCGGCGTGGGCCATTTGCGGAGTCCGAGGAAAGCCATTTGTTTGACAGGGATTAAGCTGTATTTCGTTTAAAGCTCAATTAGAATTTTTTGGTTCGCCTGTCCTGGTAGAAACACTTACTGCGTGGATAAAGGATTTGAAGGAGTGGGCTCAGAACGACGAGGATGAACCCGGAAAAAGGCTGTCAACAAACAAGCATTACAGCCGCACAAAAGCGGCAGGTCTTTCCCACATGCTAATGCAGCAGGGCAATACCGAAAAGTTGTGCGGGTCATCTACAACACCGTCCACGACGACGACGACGACGAGTTGACGATGTCTGCTGAGGCCCAATGTTACACTTTAGTCTTCGAGGACAATGCAGAGACGCCCTCGACACAGGAGCTGCGGTCGGGTCTCGAGAAGGGCTCAGATGAGGACAAATTGGACACGTTGCGCAGAATCATAGTCGCCACTATCAATGGCAATCCTCAGGTGAGCACTCGGACTGTCGTTCAGAAATTGGACTAATGGCTGGTATGTGCTTCGTATTCCAGCCCACGCTGTTGATGCCGATCATCCAGTACATCATGCCTTCAAAGCATAAGCAACTCAAGAAATTGCTCCACGTCTACTGGGAGGTTTGTCCAAAGTATGACGAGAATGGTAAATTGAAGCAAGAGATGATCCTCGTCGTGTACGTGTCTCCTTCCCTCTTTCTGCTTCGCGTGTTATTCTGAGAGACGGACATTTTCCAGCAACGCCATCCGTAATGATCTCGTGGGTCATTTCCTATCACTGCTACCCAACTCACTCACATATTTTCCAGCAACACCCTAACGAGTACATCCGTGGCGCTACTCTGCGCTTTATCCAAAAGATATCTAAAGATGCGGAGCTCCTCGAGCCCCTCATCCCAACACTCCGCGCCAACCTCGAGCACCGCCATTCATACGTCCGCAAAGCCGCTGTCTTCGCTCTCTACACCGTCTTCCGCGAAAACGAAGCCCTCGTTCCAGACGCCGCCGAATTAATGCAGACTTTCCTCGCTGCAGAGTCTGACGCGACGTGTAAACGGAATGCGTTCGTGTTCCTTGCGAATGTGGCGATGAACAAGGCCGTTGAGTGGTTGAGGAGTGTTTGGGATGGTATTGGGTCGATGGACGAGGGGTTACAGATGGCCGTCATAGAGGTTGCAAGAATAGACTGTATGGGGGATACCACTCACAAGGTAAGGTAATCTCGTGGGGAGATGCGTGGTGCGTTACTGAGATCTTGGGTACGGGATAGCCTCGGTACATTCGCTGCATGTTCGAGCTTCTCAATTCGTCATCACATGCGGTCAAGTACGAAGCTGCCACAACACTCACCACGCTTACGCAAAACCCTGCTGCGGTCAAAGGTGTGCTCTTTCAGTTTTTCACAGTCTTGCATTTTTATTGATAGTGTTTTTGGTAGCCGCGTCTGCGTGCTTCGTTAATCTTGTGATCAAAGAATCCGACAACAACGTGAAGTTGATCGTACTCGACAAGCTCGACGTACTGCGCTCGAGGCACGGACACGTCCTGGACGGGCTCATCATGGACGTGCTGCAAGTTCTCTCTAGGCAAGTCGAGTGTCACGAATAACGCTGCCCTCGCTGAGACATACAACAGCGCGGATATGGAAGTTCGTCGAAAAGCGATGAGCATTGTACTGAGCATGACCTCGACACGGAACGTTGAAGAAGTTGTCTTATTCCTCAAGAAGCAGCTGCAGCGCACGCAGGAACAAGAGTATGACAAGGTGTGTCTATCTAGTTTTGTGCACGCAAAACTGGACTGACACACTACCAGGCGCCTGAATACCGCCAGCTGCTGATCCAGAGCATCCACGTCATGGCGATCAAGTTCTCCGAGGTCGCAGCTAGCGTCGTACACGCCCTCATGGACTTCCTTGGAGACTCGAACAACCCCTCCGCCTTAGACGTCGTCGCTTTTGTCCGGGAGGTCGTCGAAAAATTCCCGTTCCTTCGTCCGACGATCACCGAGAAATTAACAGCGACGCTTGGAAGCATCAAGAGTGGAAAAGTATTCCGAGGTGTGCTTTGGATATTGGGTGAATACGTGGAGGGGGTCAGTGACATTGAGAGGGCGATGGTGGAGGTCAGGAGTGTGCTTGGGGAGATCCCGATCTTGGCGGCCGAGATAAGGGAAGCGGAGGGAAATGGTGCGGTGGAGGGTGGTGAGGAAGAAGGTGCCAGCACTGGGCAAAGCGGAGGGAGACCGAGAGTATTAGCGGATGGAACCTACGCTACAGAGACGGCGTACACCAGTTCTGCGCCTGTACACAGCGAAGCTAGCAAGGCTAAGCCTCCGCTCAGAGGTGGGTTATTCGATACTTTGGAGTGGGCGGTGATAATTGATTCCCTCTCTAGCGCTGATCCTTGGGGGAGATTTCTTCACTGGGTCTGTCCTCGCCGCCGCACTGACGAAGTTCGTCCTCCGGTACGACGAGCAGACCTCGGATCGGGCCTGTGCTAACGCCCTCCGTGCAGAGGTGATTATATCGTTCCTCTCGTCTGACAACGCCACCGAATGATGACATTAACTCTCCGTAGGCAATGCTCATCATGACGTCCGTCATCCGGGTTGGCCAATCGAAATTCGTCACGGCCGCAATTGACGAAGACTCCAACGAGCGCATCTTGAGCTGCATCCAGACGTTGAGCGAATTGCATGCGCATCCAGAGGTCAATGACATGTTCTTAAGAGATACGAGAGCTGCGTACGGCAAGATGTTGGGTGCCCAGGAGGTGCGTGATGCGTTTACCCTTTGGTTAAGATGATTGAGAGGGTTGATGTATTCAACAGAAACGTGCGGCAGAAAAGAAAGAGGCGGAGGGCACGAAGGAGACGATCGTACAGGTCGACGACTTGCTCAACTTCCGCCAATTCTCGAAGAAATCCGCAGACGACCCGATAAATGTTTGCCCTCTGCTCCATTCTTCTTTTTGTGTTGGTCTGAACCATTTGACAGTATGCGGATGACCTGGGCAAAGCTACGGGTGCTGGAGAGGTACATGAAGACTTCATCTCCAACCTGAGCAAGATTTCTCAGCTTACTGGTGAGCAACCCTGTTCCCATTCCTCCTCATCTTTTTTTAAATGTTTATTAGGTTTCTCCGACCCCATCTATGCCGAGGCCTATGTGAAAATGCACGGATTCGATATTCTCCTTGGCACGTTCCCTCTCGTTCCCTCTATTTGTATTCCACTGACAAACTGACGCCAATTCAGACGTGCTCCTCGTGAACCAAACACCCAACACCCTCCAAAACCTCTGCCTCGATTTCGCCACCCTGGGAGACCTCAAACTCGTCGAGCGTCCTGCCGTCTACACCATCGCCCCTCATGGCTTCCAGAGTATAAAAGCCACCATCAAAGTCTCCTCGACCGAGACAGGTGTCATCTTCGGAAGTATCCTCTGGGAAGGCCCAGGCCTAGCAGAGAGCTGCGTGATTCTGAACGATATTCACATTGACATTATGGATTACATCGAGCCTGCCTATTGCAGCGAGACTCAGGTAAGTCATTCGCGTTGGAGTTTTTGGGACACCTGATGATCTCGATATTTCTTCGGTAGTTCCGGAGCATGTGGACAGAGTTCGAGTGGGAGAACCGGGTCAATGTGTCGACGACTATGGCGTACGTTTATGTTCCTCAACCATAGGCTCCTGCAGGCGTGCGCTGACCGCGATCATCATTCGACAGTGATCCTCGTGACTATCTCAAACACGTCATGAAATCGAGCAATATGTCGTGTCTGACCCCAGAGGGGGCGATGTCGGGTGACTGTGATTTCCTCTCTGCGAACATGTACGCACGGAGTTTGTTTGGTCAGTATTATTATTCTTTTGACTTCTACACATGAATACGGGTCTCCTGACTTTTTGACACGTGGCATGTCGGGTTTAGGGGAAGACGCGCTCGCCAATCTGAGTATCGAGAAGACGGATACGGGCACTATCGTAGGCCACGTCCGTATTCGCAGCAAAACGCAGGGTATCGCGCTTTCGCTTGGGGACCGGATTACTATGTGTGAGTGTCCGTCCCGCCTATCTCTTCATTCACTTTCCCTGGCCCGGTCGGGTTGCAATGATTTCTGATGATTTCTTTCTTCCCAAAACAGCGCAAAAGGATAATAAGCCGCCAATATAAATTAATCGAGGATATTCATCATTTTGGAGCTATACACGTGTTAGCGAACAATTAGATATCCTTTTGACCAACTTTTGACCTTCGTCGTTGACCTCCGCCCTCCAAGTTGCATATATCTGAGATGTTATCTTTCAAAGAGTGTGAGATGTTCGTAGCCACCAACCAATTCAGCAGCAGGTCAAATGCGAGATATTGGCAGTCGACCTACACGTCCAATTGCCGATTTTGCCTCAGAGATCGTTGACGGAAAAGGTTTTTGGGATAACATACCGGCAGCAACCAGGTGTCCGTACTATATGTAAGCAACAAATTGAGATTTTATTGAGTAACGCTCGGAACCAAGGCACATCCTGGAGACTGTTCGCGAGACATCCGAGGGGCATTCCATGTGTACGATATCAGTAAAAGGTTGGCACTAGCGCCATGTTCGTCAAGGAGCATACAGTTTATAGAATTTCGGATGTGGAGCTTACACTGGAGGCTGTACCATAGGGTGGATGTCGACTGTATATCCAGTGTACACATGGGTATATATACATCTCTTGTATCCTGCCCAATGTATAGTTATCATGATATCAATGTCAACTATTGATACTGAGATGGGACTGGCCTGACACATTCAGAGAAGTCATTCGATTGCATATTGCATACAGGTCATACAACATGGCAGAAAGGTTAACAACTTGAATGGTCACTATCATACAGAAGGAGTAGGAACAACAAAATGAGACGACATC
>MU121051.1:33687-56166 GCA_014904835.1 Paxillus ammoniavirescens
CACTCCAGCACCTCCGAGGAGTCCTGTCCCCGACAAAAAATCTCTGCAATACTTTTGCACCACTTCGGAGTGCCCTCCCTGTACTTACTTTACGCGCTTATACTTCACAGTCCCCTGGCATAGTTTATATCTAATGTATGTCCCTTAGCTTTCATCAATCTTAATCATAGACACGATATTGTGTGGTTCACTCAAAACGAATGTCAATTGCTCGTCTAATTCTCAAAAAGATACTGAGTATATAGTAGGTAAACATGTTTGTACATTAGCGACTCGGAAGATGGTGCAACAACTTGAAGTCAAGAACTTCCCGGCGTAACCTTGTGTTTTCTGTGAGGGTTCGCATTAAGCAGAGACAATGAATATGGGCAGGCATCACTTACTTGGTCTTTGAACTATCCTTTGCCTCCGACGGCGTTACACACTTAGACGTCTTCTTCACTGGGCCCTCCTCGACGTCTGACGGCGCTGAACGCTTAACCGCATTCTTTTTTGGCTTGGTGCTCCTCTCGGCAGGTATGGGGACGTGGTTCTCCTTGCCAATGTCCCCGATAGCATTGTCATGTTGCGCACGCTGAGAGGGGACGTGTTTGCATTTGGAACGTCCTTCCATACCGGCACTGCTGTCAATAACAGTATTTGAGGTCATCGTCTGCAGGAGATTGATGAGACCTGGCTCTGTAGGGGGGCATGGGGGGACTGGTAGCGTAGGAATGTCCCTGAGGGGTGCGGCCGTGTGTGGATTGGTGGGGAGCATTGATGGGGAAGAAGGGACGGAGTTAGGAGAATGTGCTGGGGGTGAGAGTTGATTCCCAGGCTGTATTACGCCAGTCAGGTTGCCTTGTACATTGCCAAAGGCGAACTGCATGCCCAGGACACTCGGCATGAGCTCCAGGGGGGCCTGATGGTTTTGGCCTGAAGAAGTGGGACTGGAAGACGGCGATGGTGTGAAATCGTCTGAGTAATTGCCCGAATAGTGATTGCCTTGTGATGGGCCTCGATATGGTGCATAACCACCGGTATGCTGCAAGAAATGGAAACCAGACTTGGAGGAGGGGGTGAAACGTTGGCCGCCGTTCCAGGTTCCCAGATGGGGTGCAAAAGTATTGTAGTTCAACATGTTGCTTCCCATAAGTGATGAGAACTCGAACCTGGGCTGGTCCCATGGGGGTGAGTATCCAGCGCCAACGAAGGGTGGTGGTGCGGCACTATTTTGCATTGGCGGTGCAAAATTTTGCATTGGTCCTGCGATGTTTTGCATTGGTCCTGCGATGTTTTGCATTGGTCCTGCGATGTTTTGCATTGGTCCTGCGATGTTTTGCATGGGTGTTGCAAAGTTTTGCATGGACATTGCAAAGTTTTGCATGGGCATTGCAAAGTTTTGCACCGGTCCTGCAGCATCGGAAGTGGGAATTGCGGGAGAATCTGCTACATAAGGGATGGTTGGATGACTGGGAGCGTCATCCACCTCCCCCTCTCCATCCCCCTCTCCCTCTCCATCCTTCCCACCCTCCCCACCCTCCTCGTCGCTATGGTTGCTTTTGTCATCGCTGGTGTCATTGTCGTCCTCTGCGCCTACCGTCTTGGACTTCTCCTTGATCCCTGGTGCTTCAGGACACCCTTTATCTGTGAGAATGGTGAGATTAGTGGTCCATCTCAGCGTCAGAGGGAGAGGCAATGAACTTACCAAAGACATCAAGCAGAAACTCCACATATGCGTCGACGACCTCGGTGTCGAACTTCGGGCAGGCTTCCGAGAAATCGTTGCCATATTTGTTTTGGCCAACATGGAGACTATAGAAAAACTGGTAAGCGTGTTACAAATTTGCATACTATAGACCTACCTTGTAATAAGGTTACCTTCTTCAGGGGACAGCAGGTCAGGTCCACCCATTATAACCGTGAATGCCCACCCGGTCTTCCGCCTCAGGTGTTCAAGGATACGTTGAAGGGTAGGTCCACATTGATTGACGTTCCTAAATATTTTGCTTAGCAGACGCCAGTCAAAGGGAAGGACACGTACTTCTGCAAGGTGAGCGGGTCTGTTTCAGAGTCTGAGACCTCGTTGTCCTCGTCAGAGTCTTGATTTTTCTTCTTCTTATTCTTCAGTGCCGCTTCTTCCATCCCTCGCCTAATTGTATGAACGTGTTCTATGACTTCGGGGGTCTCATTTCTGAAAGCCTCTTCAATGGCTGCTCGGCGGTTGTCAACGCTGGATCCTGCTGCGACACCTGATTTGACATGTTCATGGTAGAACTCCTTCGCATATATCTCCCAGTGTTTCTTGATGTGGGACTTCGGTTGGAGGAGGTCCTTGACGATGCTCTCAGTCTTTGTATTTGCTGACCTGTTCCTACCAGCTAGACCAGCATGCCACCGCATCCAGCGTTGCAGTTGCTGTGCCTCATTGCGTAAGTGCCATCATGTGGTTATGTACAATCAGAAGCTTACAATTTCTCACTTTCCAATTGCGTTAGTGAGCATCTGGCTTTGTTCCTCGGTTAGAGGGTCATCCTCTCCGAGGCCAGGCTGTTCCTCCAGGAGATCCTTGAAGACAACTTTTCTCTCCGGCCAAATTTGGAACCACCGCTGGTAGAGTCCAGGCCATTGCTTGTTGAATTTCCTTCCTCCAACTGCCCGGTAAGCAGCCACTTCTTTGAGAAGGTGCTCGTACTGCTCCTTGGTCGTCCATGCTGGCATGCTGACACGAGGTTAGGTGTATATGCAGTAAGGTAGAGTTTAATCGTAATGTTACGCGTCTGTGCTGCTAACAACACGCCTTTTACCTGAAGTATCCCGGGGCTGACCGAAACTTAAACTTGAGATTCACGCCACCATCTCCATTCAGTTTCTTTGTTATTTGACTTGGTGACCACACAGCTATTGATAGTTTGTAGATGATAATAGCTTCAATTCCCAATAGCTTCATTCCGAGTACATATTCAGGGCTGATCACAAGATCTAGGATTCACGTGGTTACATAAGATCTTCTACTGTCTCCATTTGGTTACGCAATGCCAATGCTCTGATACAGTAATAGACCCCAACCCCACAGGTCTGCAATGTTATTGCCCTCCATGGCATGTAGTAAAATGTCTTCGAGAACCCTGTTGACTGAGCGTATGCGATCCTGGATGCCTGCAGTGTGATCGTCGCAACGGTAAGCCAGCACTTTCCGAATGGCTTGTACACGCTGGTCCAGTTCCTCCATACTGGAGACTGCCCTGTATATATTAGAATGGTCACCACTGCGAATATATTCCTTGCACAAGGACTCCACAAATTCCCTGCAAGAAGTGCCTGTTATTTCAACCAGTGAAGCTTCAATCTTCGTCACAGTGTCGGTCACAGTGTTGACCATTTCCATCCTTAAGGCGAGGAAGAACTGAGATGAGTTCAACTAGACAACTTATATACTTGAGATGAGTAACATACATTTCTGGGTGAGACGCAGCAACCTTGGGACGCTCCGTAGGTGGCTTGATGCTAGGGCAACCAGCCCTACCACATCCTGAGCTGGGTGAAACTTTCGGAATATTTTGTTACTTACCGCCATGAAAGCAGACTGGATGCCCTGGGTTTGCCGATGAGCGCAACTGGCTGGGTTATCCTGCCAACAACGAACATGAGAGAGGGCCCTTAAAGTACGGCTGTACTTATGGGGGTGATAGGTTGGCAGACTTCTGCTTTTGCCACTTATCCATGATCTTCTGGTTGATTTGGTCTCGGTGACTGTTCAAGTTCGCCATCGAGAATTTAAGTCATTAAACCTTCAGGACATTTAAACTTACCATTCATAATACTTTGCCCTATATGAGCGAGCAGCGAGAACCCTTTCTTCCGGTGTTTTGTACAGCCTTGGACGTCCACCAGGCATACTGTGAACTTGGATGGTTTGGGAGAGGATGAAAGTGCACATGCTGCGGGTAACAGAAGTGGATGAGCACTACCAATTGGAGTATAGGAGATTTACCCCTTAGCGGTATGGGAGATTTATATCAAACTTAACATGTACATGGTAAACACAGAGCATGGTGGGGGATATTACTGCAACAGGTAATCATGGGCAGTACTTTTTTTTTCTAAGCAAAATGACGCATGTGTTGGTTAGCAGGGCATCACTCAAATGAGTTCATCATACTATTGTAGCGCATTGCAAGTATACGAGATTAACAGGACGAACAAGATATGACTAACAAATCAATTATGATATGGTGGATGTACTATAATGTACTATAGACAACATCATTGAACTTCACTTACTGCGCCAAAGTTCAATATTCAATGTTCGACATTCAATGTTCATGTGTAGTAGGCGCTCCGTCATTTTATCTACTACTCAGGCGGATACTTAGGTGTCCTGAAGTTGTACGAGTTCGTGTCAAACAAGAAATGCATTTCATGGGAGGACAAGTTAACGAAATCAAGAATACATGACAAGCGCATCACAAAACCCAGGTCAATCCATCGTCAATAGCATTTTCTACCATCTTCCATCCAGACTGGACAGAGGGAACCTTGTGGAACGCAGAACCACTCACGCCGATGACCAGGGGACATGCCCTCGCCCTGAAAATCATATAAGTCAGCACGGGACACGGTCAAGTGAGTTGAGGTTTACCACTGAGAGACGACACCAACAGTTTTGCCTCAGGTGATGAGGTAGAACGGACTGTCCTCCTCTTGGAAGGGCAAAATAAATGAGACACCATTGTAGGTAATCAAGTAGTGCCCGTTCGGCATTGGGTGTGGCTGACCAGAAACAGCTGGACGGGGGTCGCCCACTGCAGAAGGGGGGGCAAAGGTCTGTGGGGTGCCTACAGGCCCAATAGCTGGATGGGAGTCGCCCACTGCAGAAGGGGGAGCAGAGCTCTGTGGGGTGCCTATGGACACTCCCTCTGGAAGATTGGATAGAACTCCTGGGAATGGATCCAATGACAGCGAGGAGGAAGACACAGAATTACTGGTGATAGGGGGGAATGAAGCTGAGGATCTGCCTACACCAGAAGATGGCAGGTCTTCTATGGTAGGTGCATCAGTTCGGCTGAGCACATGTTAATTCAGATGGCTTCTCACCTGACGATGGCTGAGCAATGTTGGTGTGATGGTTGTCACCGGGATCACCTTCTTCATGATGGGCCTGGTGAACGACCTGGTTCTGGATGGCGTCTGAAAGCTGTGATGCTGCTTCCGGGGAGAGTGACAATGTAGAAATCAGGGCAAGGAGAGCTAACAGTTTAATTAGTGCCTCTGTCGACTTGTTAACGAATCAAAAACCAAGATCCTGCTTACCTTCGACCGTGATCGTGGTATTCAGGCCACCAGAGGATTGGCCACCGCTGTCAGAAGTTTTTTTCATTGTGAGATGGTGAGGGGTGAGGGTGAGTGGAAGTATTGAGAGTGAGACCAGTGAACGAATGAGACCTGAGAAATGGTACTGGTTAAATATGCTAGCAAGATGAGGGGAGAGCATAATACTCCAAGTCTCAGGGACATACATGATCCCCCAGGTGTAGAATAATGTGTAGAAATGGCCAGCTTACCTCCAAAGTTGGCTGAGAGAAGCATGCTCAAAGCTGAGCACCATGCAATATACTGTGGACTCATTGACATTGCAAGGTGATTTGCCATGGTCTTCTTGTTCTTGTACGAGGCGGGCCATGCAGCTGCCATGAATAAATGACCATCACTGGCGAGAAGAAAGAAAAATGACAAGCTCAGCAGAAACGCCCACATTGAACTGCAAGATTGGGAAAGGAGAGGGTAGGTCAAAATGTTACAAACTGTTCCGACAGCTTATGCTTAAACATGCCATTTCCAGGAATATATACTGGTGTTGGTGGTCTGGAAGGGGGCTGTCGCCATGAGGTCCACTGCTATCGGGTGATGCCACAATCAAAGAAGTGAGGTGGTTCTTGAAACCAAAAGGAACTTGGGACTGAACATACAGTAGATGAAGCTGTGCCATTGTTCTACCTTGATGGGAATCAAGTTTCTTTAT
Organism: Paxillus ammoniavirescens; assembly: GCA_014904835.1. Taxonomy (NCBI): domain Eukaryota; kingdom Fungi; phylum Basidiomycota; class Agaricomycetes; order Boletales; family Paxillaceae; genus Paxillus; species Paxillus ammoniavirescens. The sequence continues at coordinate 39,689 of MU121051.1, forward strand.
GTCCAAATGGGGCAACCCACCATGGTGCAGATTCGGATCTCAGGCCTCAGGTCCTTCTCAGTGCACAGTGCTCAGTGCCCAGCTCTCAGTCCTCAGTCCTTGGTCCTACAGTGGTCAGTGCACGGCTCACGTTCCTCGGGGTCCTGGGCCTGTTTCATGGTAAGTTGAGGTTTGCACCCCCGTTTCCACTTCATGCTGTTTACAATTCGAAAGACTCTTACCTAGGAACTGGTCGGCCATGAGCAGGAAATCAAATGTACATATTCATGGACACGTCCAGCCACCATCTACCAGTCATGAGTTTCATTGTGTCACCTCGCTAACCGTCACCATTCATCTCCGTTCCATCAGGTCCTGTGACTAATCTGTCAGCTTCTCAAGTGTTACAGCCACCTGAACCCACCCTACCCCAATCTGACACGACCACGGACATTAATGGCATCCATCTCCAGAATACGTGAGGCTTCAAGGTTCATAAGCACAAGGCAGACAAGACATGAACCTTGGGTCAACACACAAAGGTCCACTCCAACCAGATGGGAGCCATCCGTCTGACCTCCCAAAATTATCGGGCTCGAAAGGTCACTCACCCTCAATTAGCACAGCACACGGAGCACTGGGGTCACTGTCTGCCTGATGAGGAGGACATCCCTGAATGTAGGAATGACCTCCCCCCGGAAGTTGATCTATCCATTCTGGATGCACAGCCCCAGAAGCAGACGGCATCGGTGAGTTTGGAACTTTGAGGTATGAGGATATAATATTTACTAACTACCTCACCCCAGGACTTCCCTCTGCTGGTTTGGTTGGAGAACGAGTGTGACGACCAACTCAAAGAGCTCTTGTGATTAGAGGGTAGATGCGGCAGTCCCGACTATTGTTACCTGTGCAAGACTTCGCCTGCAACCATCCGGTGCGACAAATGCTTCGGTGTCAACATGTATTGCCTGCCGTGCATACTCTCTTTGCATGAGAAAAATCCATTGCATCGACTGAAGGTGAGTATCGGTCTCGTGTTATTATGTGCTCAAATGGTGACAAGTACTGCAGGAGTGGACTGGTGAATGCTTCGAGAAGAGGACGCTAAGGGACTTCGGTCTCCATATACAACTAGGACACGCCGTCGGTGAAAGGTGCTGCAGACCCTGTAGTCAGAAGCATGATGAGTTTGTCATCATACACACTAATGGTATACATCTTGTGTACCTGGACTTTTGTGGATGTGAGACTGTGGAGACCCTCACTCACCAACTCCTTTGTGTTCGATGGTTTCCTGCTAGCTCTGAGAAGCCACGTATAGCTGCAACATTCTCCCTCTTGGAGGTGTTCCACCTTCTCTCATTTGAATCCAAGGTTTCAGCCTATGAGTTCTACAACTCGTTGACTTGGTGTTCCAACAACACTGGTTTATTACCAAAAAATGTATGTTTCCTTGCAATCCATGACTAGCCAACTGCTGACTACGTTCACTTAGGATCATTATGAACAATTTTTGAGCATGTCACAGGAATGGCGACATCTCAAACTACTCAAACGGTCAGGACGCGGGCATGACCCAGCTGGAATTGCAAACACCGAAGAGGGCGCTTGTGCAGTTCTGTGTCCCGCGTGTCCCCAGCCCGGAAAGAACTTACCAGCCCATTGGGACAAGGCTCCTAAAGAAAAAAGGTGAGTGTCTGTCACGCCATCCCCGCCAACACGGCTGAGTGTCATCCTACTAGTTGGCTATACAGCCTTTTCGTGGCCATAGATGCAAATTTCTGGCTTAAACACAGAGTGGTGTCGAAAGACTCTGTTGGCCCGAGCCTTAGTCAAGGATGGGCATACTTTGTCGCTGAAGCGGCTTACAAGTCTCACCTGAAGAAACATCTTGACCAACCTCAAGAGGTCTGTAAGTTGTAATGCCTAGCACCGTAACCCTCTCATCTTTGTGCCCCTAGAAAAGCACCTGTGCCAGCCATAATGCGGTGAATATGGCTGATACAAAATGTTCAAAAGGCCTAGCTGCCACCGGTGTTGGGACTGTGGACTGTGCTTGGCATGGTATGAAGCTTCCTTGCGGGGTGGGTGATCTTCAGAAGGGTGAAAAGTAAGTGTTCAGCCTCATCTTCATGTGTTCATTCATTAATTAACATGGATGATCATAGGTATATCAACATGGATTATCTATTTTTTTCTTCGCAACAAAACACTGCCATCAAAACACTGAACATTTCTTACGATATTGTGTGCCAATGGCACAAGGGGCTTTGGGCTCACATGAGCACACTTCCTCCATGTCTACAACTCAAGGACCAGCAAATGCTAATCAGCTTTCTCGTGCCCAAATTCCACCTACCTGCCCATATAGCCCAATGTCAGTGGGAATTCACATTCAACTGGCAACCGGGGGTTGCTCGAACTGATGGTGAGGCCCCAGAACGCAGGTGGGCTGATATCAATTGCGTCGCTTCGAGTACAAAGCAGATGGGCCCTGGACATAGGCAAGACATCCTAGACGACCATTTCAGAGACTGGAACTGGAAAAAGCTTGTCGGCTTAGGTACATTTGTGATATTTCAGGTCTAGCAGCAGTATTAACATTGTATCTAGGTGCACTGCTACTCCACAAGATTCAGGAGGCCATTCCCAAGCGCAACGAACATCAAGACGACTTTGATGAGCTCACTCAAAGCCTTCAAGACAGATACCCAGATCTCCTGGTTAAGTGGAAACATGAGGTTGAAGAATGGGAGACCGATCAAAAGAAGCTCAATCTGTTTGAGGTACGCACTGAATGTAAGCAGTAGCGTCGCTTGACGGGTACAGCTTGGAGACTAATTGTGGTTTCACGCTGCGCAGACTTCACTCAAGCAAGTGTACAACTTCAACTAGCTCGTGATGAAGCCAAGGTAGCACTCAGTTTGTTCCAGGGGTTGCTGCTCTCCGAGATGCTGTAACGGAAACCACCGGTGACAACCCCCCAACTCCAGAAGACTTCGCCTTGCACTTACCATCACAAATCTGCCACAAAGTTGCATGTTCCCCAGAGCTGGAGGAAATCGAGTGGAAGCTCCAAGAGGGCCAGGCGCACAACACGTTGAACGAGCTACAACAGGCCCTTCGCTCTCGAACATACATGCTCAAATTCAAACATTGGTTCCTGTGTGGTCAAGGTGCCAATACTCGTGCTCGTAACTGCCTAAAGAGCATCGACGACAAAATTAATGCCAGTGCTTCAAAGTACCGTGCCACGCACCACGCACTACTGACTCTAAGCAGTCTATTGGGAAAGGTCAGGTGGAAAAGTACCTTCAACATGCTCGCAGATGATGATATCCGTGGCATGAGCAATGGAGTCGATGGAGCATCAACTGAGGGCCGATGAAAGCTGTCCTGGATTTGGAAAGCATGCAGCCGTCTGGACAGCAATACTGATGACGAGGCTGACGAGGGCCTACAAGATGGTATGCATCTGACAATTATACCATTGGTATGTTAACATTTTAACACCCACTCCCCTAGCTATCTGAATCTAATGGTCCAAAACACGGGTGAGGGTGAACAGATGGGCTGAAGAGGTGGACCTTCTATTTGAGGAAAAACATCAGATTCTGGCCTTTCTTGAATGGAATGCGGCCTGGTGGTCAGAGAGAGCCCATGCCATCACCACCAACGACGTTGTGTATGCCAAGGGATTATGGGCATACGCGAAGCGCCAGGCATCCTTATGTCAGGACCTCTCAAAGTGATTTGCTCACATCTGGCATGATACTCAGCAACTGTTAGACCTAGCTAATGGGGAGATGGATAACGGGGGGATGGATGGCACGGGGAAAACAGATTCATTAAACATATAGAGATGTGTTACTTAACATCATAGGTGCTGCAATGGTATTGTACTGCATCACAAAAGTATTGCACATATGTGGCAAAACTTAAACTTCCGAGTAGGTAGTGGGCAATGCAAAAAATATTGCAGGACTGTATTGTATCGATGGAAAACTGAGCAAGTCTGCAACAGTTTTGCGAAGATATTGCAATAGAACTACAAAGTATTGTGAAACGGGATGCCAGCGGGCAAAAGTATTGCAGGACTCAATGGGATGCTGCAAAAGTACTGCTCATTTTTTTCTGACTCAACAGAATGCCGCAAAGTATTGTAGTACTGTAGTAGTGCAATATATTGCACGAGAGGGGAGGATGTGCCTACAAGGTGACTACCACAAATTCTGCAATACTGGTGGGTGGTAGTTAACACAACTATTGCAAGACATCCCCAGGATGTGGTGCCTGGTGACACAGCCACAACCTGTTCCACTCAGCACGCTGCAGTTACAATGTCGCTCAACTCCAATTTCCCCAACTAATACCCTGGACACCCTCTGAGCTGCAGCCCCAACAACTTACTAGTATGCAGTCAGGAGATGAGCTATGTGGGCCAACACCTCTTTTCAAATTAGCCATGGGTCAGCGTACTATGTGTAAGCCTAGGGCTCACAATGCAGATATTTACACCAAGTATCGGCGCACACACACACATCCCTTAGTTGTATACCACTATGGCCTGTCTTTAGTAGTTATTTATACATGTTGTTGCTCCATCACTAGTGACTCTGTGCTTCAGTGGTTTCCGCTGTTCCCTGAGCGGCTTTCTGCCATGACGCAAATGGCAACTCAAAGCATCTCGAAACGACTGATGGCTGACTGCTATTACGATGATAATTTACCTCAAATGCTACATACATGTTTCACTAAAAGCATAGTCTACATGAAGTCTACAACCTCGATCGTAACTCAACCTAAGAAAAATCAGGCTATAATGCTATTTTGATGCAACAACAGGTTATGATTGTAAGCATGAATGTGATGCAATAGAGCTATAGGTGGGGGTCCTAGATGGTCATTATGCATCACTGATGCATCATGTTGCATAGTTAAGGCATGAATAATGCATGAATCACAGGGTGATGCAATAATTTCTCTCTGTGTGCGGGTGCTTCTCTGGTGGATCCACATGCTCTGTGCTCCCTTCATTTGGTAATCCAGACGTCTCACTTATGGGCACTCTACTGACGCCGTGCCGCATCCTGATGCATAACTAATGCATGAATAATGCATGAATCACAGACTGATGCATCAATTCTCTCCGTTAGGTGCTTTTCGCATTGCGTTCCTCATTTGGCAATCCCGATGTTTCACTTTGGGCACTCGCCTTACTACAGTGGTCAGGCTGCCACATTACATTCACATCATTGATCTGCATTCCCCTCACCCGACATTTCACTTTGGGAACTGCCACGTTACATGCGTGTCATTTGATCTGCATTCCCTTCATTGGGTTCCCCCAAACTTGGATGAGTTTCTCTCGCTTCAGCAGGATGGGACCTTCCGTTCCCTCTTGTGGTCCTAGCCAGGTGGCCCGATCTGCACCCCCCCTCATTCAGCGATCCTCTTTCCATGGCAAGCTTCCTCTGCTTCAACAGTGGGACCTTCCCATTCCCTCTTATGGTCCTAGCCGGGTGACCTGTTTTTCACCCCCTCATTTGGCAACCCTCCTTCCATGCTCTTCCATCCTTCATGCTGCCTCCTCCCCCATTAGGTGCTGTGACTGCCTTCTCTATCTCTACGCTCACATGAACAGTATCTTGGTGAAGCTCAATTTTATTTCACTAAGTTCAAGTGTTGGGGTAGTACAGTCACTGTGGCCGTGTGATTACTACGACTACTCATTAATGTCTAGTTTCAAGTGCAGACACTTATGTAGTTACTTTGCTATGTTGCGAGTACATTCAGTGTTCTTTGGTAAAAATTCAAACATGGTTATTGTAGCCAACAAGTAAAATAATTTACGTGGCAATTGGCAAGATATATAGTTAATGACAACACAACTACAAGACAAGACCAAAAAAACAGCTACAAGAGTGTGGGTCACGGTCCATCATGACAGGCTCACTTAGCCTTCGCTTTCCTGCCATCGAGATGTTCAGGACAAAGGACCGACTGTCAGTAATATGGACTTACTTATGCATCACCCCTCCTTCAACATTGTTACCTGCACACTTTCTGGATGGTTCTTGACACATGGCCGCCTCTCCTGCATTGACGAACATCAACTGATTGGCACCAATGGTGTCCGCCATGTCGTTACGCTTAGACTTCACGTGGACCCGCTTTGAGACACGGGTCTCTGCCCCCTCTGTGGCTGATGTGGTTTTGGAAGGTGGAGTCTTTGGGTTGGCGCGCGCAGGCTTCAGAGGCTTAGGAAGGGGCCCATTCTGAGATGCAGCTGGGGTTGTTCTTTCGGGAGAGAGCTTCTTTGGATCCACTGCTTTTGGAGTGATTGTTGTGGCTGCTGCTTGGGGTGGGACTTTCTGCACAGGTGCTACTCTGGGAGGAATTGCCCAGGACATCTTCGGGACAGTCCGAGAAGGATCGATCTTCGAAGCTTCATCAGCTGGAGCCCCAGGTGAAGCATTCTGCTTTCGTTTGACTAATTTGGGCTTGGGGCATGGCTTATCGCTGACGGACGTCGACTTCGAGTTCAGCAGTTTGGTCGATGATTCTGCACTCTGTGTGGTGTCGTGCAGGTCCAGAGGAGGTGCAGGCAGGCGTGGCTCAGGTATATTTTGATTGTTTTGACTTGTGGAGTGTTCATTGGAGGTGGGCACATCGGAAAATTTGTCTAGGCCAATACATTCAAAGTTCCAGCCACCCCCAGAGAAGCTTCCAGCATCCTGTATCGTGTCAGAGAAGGAGAAGCCCCCGGTACTGTTGTTGTATCCACCCTCCCCAGCACCATTGTAATATCCACCCAATGCAGCACTGTAGTTGAAAATGGATGGAAAGGGAGTGCCTGATGCAGTGCCCAATGTACCTGGCATGTAGCCACCTATCGTGTCGAAGGATGGAACTGAGAGGCTGGGAGCGACGCAGGAGCCAAACTGGTGGCCTAGTGACATGTTGCCATGTGAGGCCTGTGTAAATTCATCACATAAGCTTCCTAGTATGGTGGGGGAGGATTGTGTGAATCCCTTACCTGTATATTTTGCAAGAGTAATGCATGATTTTGTGAGGGTGATACATGACTTTGTGAGAGCGATTGGTGACTTTGCGGGAGTGATGCATGATTTTGCATGAGTGATGCAAAAGGGTTCTGTGAAGGTGGATTCAGTTGTCTATAAAGGAAGAGCTCTCAATGGAGACGCTGCTCACTCCTTCACTGTTATTCACATTTTCCTCTCCCTCAACCAGTCCCCCAACCCCAACCCCAACCCCATTCCATCCATCCTCACTCCCTATTAGTCCATCACCCTCCCTATCATTATCCCTCATGACGTCCCCCTCACTCTCCACAACATCACAAAGGGCCTGGTCCACATTGAGCCTGGATTCAAAGCCACTGCTCTTACCAGCGGAGTCCCCCTCAAGATCATCCACGTCACGCACATTCTCATGCTCAGTTTCCACATCGCTGGAATAGTCAAGGGTCTGAGCTGCTGTGTGCTCACCCGTGGGATTGCACATTTCAACAGCTACAGAGGTAATGTGAATATAAGCATAAAGTGAATATAAGCATAGGGAACATCCATGTGATAGTACTTACGAAAGAGAAGCTCAGCATAGTCTTGGAATGCTACAAGCATTGTGTTTTCCTCTTTGGGGAAGCGGCATGCAAATGTATTGCCTTGGGGTGTCTCCTCCAGATGGCAGCTGCGAGACTGTGTCAGTCCTTATGTTGCTAAGACACAGGCTATGCACTAACAATAATGACGCGATTTCCCAATTCTGTGATGGGTCTGGTCCAGCACAGAGGAAAGACACCGCAAACCGAGTGCATTGTTTGATGAGTGTCACTATGCATGTCAGCACCAATGGGAGGTCCTCGATTGCCCTAGAAATTAATAAGCATAGTTTAGACTCGGATAAGAAAAGTACTTACTCCTGGATTGTGAGAGGGTCCGTCTCTTCTTCCATCAGACCTCTGTCTCTCCGTTTCTTGCTCTGCAATTTGTACATCTCTTGTATCTTGATCTTAGTATCCTCATCCTCAGCCTCCAGAAGCTCTTTCGAGAGCTTTCAACCAGTGGCGAGCACGGCACCACTTGTTGTAATGTTCCCAGCCTCTTGCTCTGCCTTGACATGAGGTTTGATGTGGTCATCATAGTACTCAAGATAATACAGCTCGGCCTTGCTGAGGAGACGAGAGCCTTTCAGCTGGAATGCTTCATCAAACACAGAAGTTTTCTTTGTCTGGATGTGGCTCCTGCGTGAGCCATTAGTTCGCCAGCAAAACCACGTCTGTAATTGCTTTACAGGAACAATGTGTAAGTGATGTTGTAACTTTAGAGTTCATGCCGTACCACTCACAGTCTTGCGTGCTTCGATGGCTACCCCTAGGAGTGTCTCCTGTTCTGGGGTAAGAGGGTCCTCGACACCCAGAAACTGGACATCCTTCTCAGGCCATTGCGTAAACCAAGCTGTGTTCAGTCCTGGCCAGAATCGGCTGTAGTCTTTTTCCTGAATGTGAATAAGATAATCTGAAAGCCAACTTGTAAGGAAAGTGGACTGTTCCTTGGTCGTCCAAGGCGCTGGCGGCATGCCTGCTAGTAAGGGCGATAAAAATCATTAAACTCACAAATGTCTGACAGCTACCTATAACATTCTGAACGACCGCCCTCAAGATCTAGATTGGCCTGTACTGCAGCATCTCAAAGGACATTTCGAGATGCCCCATCTGGTCCCATGGCATATGGTAGCATCTGGTTGATTCGTGAGGAGAGGATCCAATGGATATGAAATAGATATTTGTGAATTGTATCACTGTTATACCAGAGCGGTCCAAATTTGAAGCTGCTGATTGATCATTCAAACATCAAAGCCAACCAAGTTAGGGCTGAGCACTGAGCGGCCAATCTGATCAAGCATGCCTTGCAAACCGGGCTGTGGAGCGCGCTTCTTCATAGCCCCTATGTCATGTTGCTGGTGGTAAAAAAAGACAGATGTGTTCATTTTAATCATTGCTAGAGTAGTTGGTACTTGGTAGGTGGGATTAGAATAATGCTCAAACCAATGCAAATGTATGTAACAAACATGACTCGTGGAGCCGCTCAACTTAAGCTACCAGATGAATTCACACAGCTAAACTTCCTGCTGCAAGCTTCAAGAAGTTCAAGTCAAGGTCAAAAATTATTGATCACTGAGCATCAAGTTTGACATTTTCATGTCCTGTAGGATTGTGAGTCTTCAAATCTCTGGTTCCAGGTCTTGCATAATCCTGTAACCAACCCATAAATCACTCTAGAACATATGTAAACTAGCCCGCTAAGTTATGAATGTGACAACATTCAATAAATCTCACATAAATCTCACAAAACACAGGCCCAAACCCGGTGTGTCCAAATTTTGATAGTCCTCAGGCTCCGCTTCTTTCTTACTCTCGTCTCTTTAGACTCAGGCTTCAAGGTTGCAGTGTACTACTATGCCAGTGGGTAGACCAAAGCTCTATCACACTCCAGACGACCGTCTACGAGCTAGACGATCCTACAGCAAGACATACTATGAAAAGTGAGTAGTAAGGATCTTGTGCATACACATGCTAACTATGTGAATAACCTCCCAGAAACCGAGAGCATATCAGCCAGAAGAACAAGGATAAATATTGACAGCGGCAATGGTACAGTGCATTTATTCTATGACTCACCAACACGGTGAATAAGTAGAGTCTAGGTCAGGTGTACCAGAGGGCAGAGAACAGTCAGTGAATGTCACTCTCTCAACATCAGTCGGCCAGTCATCTTTGGGCCGGGCTCCCACATGGTAAGTAGATGCACTGGCGTTCCTTCAATCCTATACTAATTTACATGGCCGTTTCAACCAGTGGCCATTGAGGTGGTGTGCAAGAAATAGAGGCCAAACTAATGGCGCTTGTTGACAACTCACTAGCTTCCTTTCTAGACCTCATCATCAACAACCTGTCTTCTCCCCCCTCACCCGAAAAACATCTTCAATCCCCCAGTGACACACTTCGTCAGGCCAAGCAAATAGACACCCTTGTTAGGGGACTTCATGCCACGGTCTTGCAGATGAACAGTGTTGGGGTAAAGTTGCAAAAGGTTGATTTTACCTTAGGCAGAGTTGCGAAAGTCGTCCATGCATTGGAGGACATTTTACTTCACGCTATGACAGACAGTCCTCCCATGTTAGCACACAGACACCATTCCCACCAGTTGTTGTACCAGTCTCATGCTGACATTATTCCTATTATGTAGTTAATTGACAATAGCCTCTCAGCACGAAGATGTACAAACTACAATTGGCGGCGACATATTGAGTAAACTATTTAAGGCAACAACTGAGCTTCCCCAAGGTCAATCGCATCCAACATACACAGAAGGCCATCATTGAGGGACAGAACATGGGTAAATGAAGGGCAGCTGACACCCAAAATGTATGGGGATGTGCTTTGCCTACGTTGTGGTGAGCAATGCTTCTAGAAAGGTGAATTATACATACCATGTTGCAAACACACCCACTCTTCACCCACGGGTAACCAGATAGAAGGGTCCAAGTGCTCTAGCCTTGGGTACATCGAAGCTAAAACCCCTGTAGGTTTGCTGGTAACGAATTTTACCCCCGACTGTAATGGTACTGATTGGAAGCATTGTTGCAGCTGGATTCACAGATGGAGGAGAAGCAGAAGCACTGCTAGTAGGGGCGACATTGAGAATGTCAGCGTCCACGTCCACATCTGTATCTGCGCCAAGGCGAGTTGTAGTCGCAGTGTCAGTGGGGGTGAGAAGATCCAGAGAAGTGGAAGGGTCTATGTTGGATATAGGGCAAGAGGATAATGATAGTACACTGGTGGTATCTGGAAGATCAGCTGCTGCTTTGACAGCAGAGTTGACTCTCAAGGCCTCCACTGATGTGAGGGTCATACCCTCCAAGAGAAGGAGAATAGCAGCTAATGGTTGTTGTCAGAGGCGTTGACAACAAAGTGGTATGGACATACCGAGGTTGGTGTTACTAGACATATTGAGGCACAGAATAAATGGTTGCTGAGGTCGCTGATGAGGCCTGAGCTGTCGAAACCAAATGATGGTGGAAGTTTATATACGCACCTTTGGCAGGGCTATCTCAAATTGTAAGGACATCATTCTCACCACAGAAATAGCTGAGCCTTGCCTGAGCTCACCAAAACGCCATGAACTCTCAGGCTGATCCACGTTAGGCTGGCTGTGGAAGCACAAATTGGACATGGTGAGTCCTGCAAAACACCGTGAGGCTTGATGCTGGAAGGATTTGTTGGAATCCGTGATAGGTTGGATGCTGAAAATGAACTCAGACATTCAACAAATTACTTGGTGTCAGTGAGCATTTGGATGTTGAACGTTGAACATTGTGAGATATATACTAGCTCACCCATTACGCATTGTGGTTGGTGTTCGGTAGCAGTGGGTGTCCACGAGACATTAGGCAGAAGGCCCGTGGTGATCACTTGATGTGATGGCGAGTTTGGTTGAGAAGATGATGGCACAGAATTTAAAAGTCCGTGGTGATTGCTTGATGCGGCAGCCTTAGTTGAGAACATGCTTCGACTCGGATGATGTTCCTGAACACAGCTTAAAGTTAGCTTTCTATGAAGCTGCATGTGAAGTGAAGGTCTCACAAATCCCCGCACGAGGAAATTGCACACCTGGATGAAGGTGACTCCCACGGGCCGTGGCTCGTACATTTCTTCATAAATGGTATGTGAACCGGTGTGTGTCCCTCATACATTAATTATCAATCACCCTCAGACACGCACACCCCATGACTCAAGAAGGCGCATCGTCTGGGTATCAATACTGAGTGAGGTAGAACTTCAAGTGTTTTTGCTTACTTATGAGCATGATGCATGTGCTCCAATGGTATGCTCAATGATAACACTTACAGATAAGTTTTATTACTAACATTTTGGTCCAGACTTTCCAGCTTACCATTCAACCTAAAAGGCGCTCTGTAACCCCCGAGGAGGAAGCGGAAGTTGAAGACGACCTTTATGCAGATACCAACCTTACTGAGAGGGATGGAGCTGCCAGAACCAAGCAGAGCCTCAAGGTTCTGATGGTGAGCCTGACTCTTCTGTTTGTGGATAAGTGACTGATGTGCACACTGTGCAGGAACTATTGAAGGCCAAATGTTCCCCAGAACGTGAGGCACTCCCTGCTGCAAAACATCAGAAGCCTGCTCCTTGGAGGTCTGTCAGGAGGTCATTAAAGTAGTGGCTACTGGTAGTAGCAACACTGTATCCAAGTTCAGTCTGATGATGTTGACTTGCTTGATGTAAACTCCTGACTAGTATTGAACATTTGGTTATCTATATCTTGCCTGGTAGACATGCTACCCGAGTTCTCTCTATGTGTTTGCCAGGTGTTTCTGGGTACATAATTACAATGCTCAATTGGCTGACTACGTTGTTAGTTTGAATTTGATCAAGTCCATACTATGTCACTACAACCTGAACCCAACGATGGACCCTCCACAGCTACACAAACATTCCCTGTGTCTGATGCTGAGGCTTCTCTGACTAGGCTCACCCAACGTCACCTCCAGAAAAAACGCGGCAAAAAGCCTCCAACAACCATTTATTCCCGTGATGGCTCTGCCATTAGCAAGCCTCGTCGAGCCCACTCCACTTACCAGGTTCACAGCAATGGTTCAATTTTATACACCCGACAATTTGTTGCTGTCGCTCAACAGCAACCACTGGCAAGTGCTCTGTGTCCCCCCATCCAGGATTGCCCCCCTCCAACTATTCCTGAACCTGTAGATGACTTCCCACCTGAAGTCGACCTAGGGATTTATGACCAATCCAGCAGGAAACATACTACCATCAGAGTAGGTTGGCTGTACCTATAAACAATGACCATGCTGATGATAACCAGGACCATCCTCTGCTGATGTGGATAAAGGACCGAGAGCTGTACCTGCAGAAGTTGTTATGACTTGAAGGCAAAGGGGATTTTGCAACATCCTGCGTGCTGTGCAGCAAGGCCAAGCCATCCTACGAGTATAAGGATTGCTTTGGGAGGGATTTATATTGCGAGACCTGCATCTTATCTGGTCATGCTCACATGCCCTTGCACACACTCAAGGTGGGTCAAATTTATCAACTAGTTTGCATGGACTTGACTAAATGTAATACAGAAGTGGAATGGTCAGTTTTTCGAGTCAATCTCGCTCAGGGACCTCAGACTGTGCGTCCAGCTGGGCCACAAATCAGGGGAGATATGTCACAACCATGAATGATGCTACAACGACACCTTTGTTGTGGTCGACACCACTGGCATCCACTCTGTGTCACTCGACTTGTGCAACTGCAAGCAGGCATCAAGCCATGTCCAGCAACTCCTCCACATGGGCTGGTTCCCGGCGACCAGTTTGTGGCCAAGGACTGCTGCGACCTTTCGCGTGCTTGAGCAGTTCCACATGCTTTCGCTGGAGGAGCCCATTCAGTCACCTAGGCCATACTACACGGGGAGCCGACGGTGACAATTGGCCGTAGGTCACGGGCCACCTAACTGTGGGCCAAGGAGGTGGTGGCACCGTGGCTATTGGGTGGGCTGAGGGATAGAGTTTCCCATGGCCTATGGGTGAGCCCAGGGATGGAGTTGGCCATAGTGTATGGGTTGGCTGGTGGTCAAGTAACTGAGTATGTAGCAATGTGGAATATGTAACACTGAAATGCAATGGTATGCAATGGGTGGGCCAAGGAATTGAAACTTGGTGGCGTCGGGTGGGCCAAGGGCGCGGCGCAAGGATGGCATGGGTGGGCCAACTGAGGCAAATGCGTGTGAGACAGGTGGGCTGAGGGAGGGCAACTAAAGGATGGCTTGTAGGGAGCGGGGCGGCCCATGGGGGATGACCAAGGGGCGATGGGTGGGCCGAGGGGTGGCCGCCGTGGCATAGGGGGGGGCCCATGCAGCAGGGGCCATCGAGGAGGGGCTGGCCCATGGAAGATGGCAAAGGGGGCATGGGTGGGCTGAGGGATGGGAGCTGTGGCACAGGGGGTGGCCCAGGGGAAAGGGGCCGTCGAGGAGGGGCTGGCCCATGGGAGATGGCACAGGGGGCATGGGTGGGCCGAGGGATGGGAGCCGTGGCACAGGGGGTGGCCCAGGGGGAAGGGGCCATAGAGGAGGGGCTGGCCCATGGGGGACGGCCAATGGGTAAAGGGTGGGCCAAGGGATGGGAGCCGTGGGGTAAGGGCTGGCCCAGTGGAGGAGGACTTGTAGGGGATGGGGTGGCCCATGGAGGACGGCCAGGGGACATGGGTGGGCCGAGGGATGGCCGCCATGGGGCATGGGTCAGCTCAGGGTGGGGCGGCCACAGGGGACGGGGCGGCCAATGGAGCATGGCCAATGGGTCATGGGTGGGCTGAGGGATGGGAGCTGTGGGGTATGGGCTGGCCCAGTGGAGGAGGGCTTGTTGCAGACAGGTGGGCTGAGGGATGGCCGCCATGGGGCATGGGTCGGCTCAGGGTGGGGGGGCCACAGAGGACGGGGCGGCCCAATGGGTAACGGGTGGGCCAAGGGATGGGAGCTGTGGGGTATGGGCCGGCCCAGTGGAGGAGGGCTTGTTGTGCACGGGTGGGCCCATGGGGGGTGGCCAGGTGACATGGGTGGGCCAAGGGATGGCTGCTGTGGGGTATGGGTCAGCTCAGGGTGGGGGGGGCCTCAGGGGACGGGGCGGCCCATGGGGGACAGCCAATGGGTAATGGGTGGGCCAAGGGATGGGAGCCATGGAATAGGGGGTGGCCCAGCGAGAAGGGGTCATAGAGGGGACCTCCGTCAGCTGATTCAAGGTGGAACAACACAGATGACACCGAAAGCAACTAGGGCTCTGAACCTGCTGCAACTTATTCTTCGACAGGCGCCCGACTTCACAGTGGGCCGAGGAATGAGAGGGAAGCGGGTGGCCCTGAATCTGGTGCTGTAAATAGTAGAGGGTGGTGACATGCTGTGGGGGATCGCTGAGATGGTCACCGCTGACCGGCCGTCGCGGTCAATGGCCGTCGCTGACCAAGGCCGTCGCTGCCATCGGCCATCGCTGACAATGGTGGCCACATCAAGTAGCAGTTTCCTTGAATTCTGCAGAGGGTTTGAGATCTGGCTTCGTGACCCTGACACTTGGACTGGCGGGAGTGGTGAAGATCAGACAACGATGGCTGGAGGTGATTCAGCCAAAATGAGGCAGGGTGAATATGTCTGCCCCTAAAGGGTCTCTGACTAGACAAGTGCACAGAAAAGAGAGAGATAAGAAGATGACTTCCAAAAGCCAGAGATAAGTGAAGAAGAAGGGATGAGAAGCACAACTTGTGAGCAAGACACAGCTTTGTAACAAGTATGCTGCAATCTGAGGAAGCCTGCCGGGCCTGGGCCAGCCAAGCAGTTTCTGCAAACCCAGGGAGCTATCAGATGTTGAACTGACCCTTTTAGATTGCCTCAGCAGCAGCCAGATGGTAGTTATGGTCGAAGGTGAATTGCTTATGTAATGCTACAAAAAGCGGACATAAGCTAAGCAAAGGTAATGGTAATAGTCCACTACAAGCACAGGGAAACCCAGTTCCCTACAGGCGGCCGGGTCGAGTTGCAGTTTCCTTGAATTCTGCAGAGGGTTTGAGATCCAGCTTCGTGACCCCGATGTTTTGTAAGAACCTGTAATGGGCTCTTGGATAGGAAGACCTGTCTGTAGTCTACCTCAGTAGATAGTCACTGTAGAAGTAAGTAAGGTTACCTGTAGTCTACCTCAGTAGATAGTCACTAAGGTAAACTACGGTAAGGAGTGTCTAAGGTAAGTACACGATTACCTAAGCTGTATGTCTACGTTTGTATTCCAACACGTTTGGACCGGCGGGAGCGGGCTGGTCGATAGAGAATGTGAACTGCATAATGGCCATTGCTGATCATGACCGTCAGTAATAGTGGTCATTGCCAATGATGGCTGTCGCTGGCCTTAACTGTTGGCCGTCGCTGACCTGGTGCCCATCGCTGCCTCTTTGGCCATCACCATTCAAGGCACAGCATAGTGGCCGTTGCTTTGGATGGCCGTCGCCAAAGACTGCCATCGTCATGGAGCACTGACCATAGTAGCCGTCGCTGCCCAAGGCTATTATATAGCTGTTGCTGCTTATGACTGTTGTAGGGAACTGACATTCCCTACGCCTGCAAGCGTCCTTCATCTGTGCATCCAGAATTGTACTCACTCCTTTTCATGTCATGATCCATTCCCTTGACACTCAATTGACAATCCATACAATCCGACGCCCAACCCGCTCTCACCTGCTCTCACCCGTGCCCTGTTAGCCACAGAACCCGCTTTTGTTTACAGGTTCAGTGCTCTTCTACCATCCTTGTCCATCCTTGTCCATCCCAATGCATTGGTAAGTCTTGGCCTTGAGCCCCACTTGTCCATGTATGTAGCTTCTTTGCCCGTCATCCACCTTATACTGTTACCCAACC
>MU121052.1:6454-23550 GCA_014904835.1 Paxillus ammoniavirescens
CCCAGTTGCCATCTTAGGTAGCCTCTCCAAGTCTACCCAACATATTTCTAAGAGGCTATGCCTTCTATCTCTTTCTATCATGTTCTGGCCAATGGCCTTATCCCCTCTTCCTGGTCTGTGGTTGCCCACAGACCCTTTATATAGTTGTCATTATACACATTGTACTTTAGCGTATTCTACGCAATCATATGTTGCATTCTTGACACTTCTGCTCTCAAGGTCTCAGTCATCTCAGACGACTGCTGATATTCTTTGACAACCAATTATAGTCCATCGTTAACTACGATTGTGACTAGAAAGGTCAATTGTTACCTTGGTCAAGCACACTAGTGTCACCCCACATAACAAAAGAATAAGCTCTCTTATCACTGCTACCTCCACATAGCCCAGCACAATACCAAGATGTTGTTCTTAAAGAACATAGGGAAGAAACCCCTCGGGGACCCCACCAAAACCCAGATCTAGAGCAAACCCCTACTCCATAGGGATCTCTACCAAACTCAAGAACAAAGGCAAAACTTGCCTAGAAGAAGCGGCTGACATTCCCCACCTTCCACTACCCCAGAAGAAGAAATTGAACAGGACAACGACCTTTATGCACAAGGGCACCGATTGATGTAGAACTGACTATGCTTTTTGAAACCACCTATCCTCCCAGACAACCGACACCTGCATTTTTGACACCATGTCTGAAAAACCCACTAAACTCAAAGTTGGAACTTCCACTCACTTTGATGGAAGCCCTAATGATGCTTCCCAATGGCTACACTCTGTCAAAGCCTATATCTCCCTCAATGACCAGATCTACACGATCAATGATAGAAAGATCATCCTCACTCTCTCTTTCATGAGCAAAGGCTCTGCTGCCACCTGGGCAGAAGCTGCTTATGAGAACGCATCAGAGAATGAAACTTTTGGAAAGTGGACTGACTTTCAAGATGACTTCAAAAGAACCATCGTCACCAGAGACGTAAAAGCCACTGTCATCGCTAAACTATCTTCTCTTACTCAAAGTGGATGTGGCAGTCTTGAGAAGTTCAATGTGGAGTTCTGACTCCTTGCCCACCGATCCACTGTCAACAGTCAGGGAGCCTTGATTAAAAAGTCCCAGAAACCCTTGAAGGGTGGATTACAAAAGCAGAGCACTTTAATATACAGAATGATAGAATCAAATCCCTTAGACAGGGAAAACCCTTCTTCAACAGTTACTCCTCCACCTTGTCCCGAAAACATGACCCCAATGCTATGGATGTAGATGCTGTTCGACTCTCTCCCACTCAGAGAGTTGACTATATGAGAAAGGGGCTCTGCTTCGTCTGTGGAAAACACAGACACCGCTCTGGTGATCACAAGAAAGGGAAGGTCCCCTCTGATAGTCCTCTGATTCCTAAAGTTCGAAAGGCAGAAATCCCCACTCCGTCTGATCTCATCTCTGTCTATGCTGTGGAATTGAAGAAGAAGAAGATCTCCCAAAGGAGATCCTGAATGTTCTCAAAACATGTTTTGATGATGAAGAAGAAGGAAGCAATGATGAACATGTTCCAGTATCTAGGGTCTCCCTAGAATCATCTGTTTAGAAGGAGGATCTGAGTCAACGCAGACTCCTCCATTGATTACTTCCTCTGTACTTGTAGCCGAAAAAACTGCTTAATTTATGCATATTCCGATCGCCCTCTTCGCTACTATGACTGAAAGAATCGTTGACACCCATGGCCTGCTCGACTGCAGAGCAGGAGTGAACTTGATCAATCATCATTTCACCTTAAAGAACCGACTCCCCACGAAGTGATTAGCCCAACCGCTGAAACCCCGAAATGTTGATGGAACCAATAACATAGGAGGGTTGATCAAATACACTGTCACTATCACCCTCTGAATCTCTGATACCGAAAAAACACAGAAGTTCTATGTCATGAACTGTGGCAAAGAAAACCTGATTCTTGGTCTCCTCTGGTTGAGAGAAGTCAAATCTATTGTTGATTGGGAAAAGGGAACTCTCACATTCCCTGATCATCCTAAGAGACTCTGACATGACTCTCAAGACCAGATCACCCAATGATACCTCATCCAATATCTCAGCACGGACCCAGATTAGTGCATGTCCAAGAAACTGCTAAAGTACTATGATCCCCTTTTTAAGGAATTCCAAAAGACCACGATCTCCTCGGAAATTGCCCAAGAAGCTGAAAAGAAGAAAGAGAAAGCCACCCTTCCCCCAGAATACCCCGAACTCACCAATATCTTTGAAAAGAAAGCCATAGACCATGTTTCTCCTTCACACTCCTTTGATCACGAAATCAAACTGGATAAAGACTTCATCCCAAAAGTCAGCAAGGTTATACCCTCTGAATTCTAAAGAGTTTGATGCATGTAAGAAATTCATCAAGGAACACCTTGAAACTGGTAAGATTTCCCCCTCAAAATCTCCACAGGCTTCTCCTTTCTTCTTTGTCCCACAGAAGGACAGATCTTTACGTCCATGTCAAGACTACCGGTATCTGAATTCCCACACTGTCAAGAATGCGTATCCTCTTCCTCTCATCTCCAACCTCATTGACAAACTCAAAGGATATAAGATCTTTACGAAATTCGACATCAGGTGGGGATACAACAACATTCAGATCAAACCCAGTGACTGTTGGAAAGCAGCGTTTATCACTCCTGACAGACCCTTTGAACTGAACATCATGTTTTTTTTGATTATGAAACTCTCCCCCCACGTTCCAAGCACTGATGGACCACATCTTCCAAGATTACCAAGCCGAAGGATGGCTCATCATCTACAAGGATGACCTCCTAATTCACTCCGCTGATCCTGCTGTCCATTATGAACGAACGCTGAAAGTACTTAAACGTCTCCAGGAACATGACCTCTATTTGAAACTGGAGAAATGCAAATTTGATGCTGAAGAAGTTGATTACCTCGGATTGATGCTCAAGGAAGGTGTCATCAAAATGGACCCTGTCAAACTTAACGCTATTGCCAAATGGAACATCCCTGAAAATGTCAAGGCTGTATGATCCTTCTTAGGATTCTGCAACTTCTACCGCCAATTCATTCCCTCTTTCTCCACCCTATTGAAACCCCTGACCAATCTTACCAAAAACAACACTCCATGGAATTGGTCCCCAGATTGCAAAACTGCTGTAGGGAACTGATGTTCCCTATGCCTGCAAGCGTCCTTCGTCTGCGCATCCGGCATCGTACTCACTCCTTTCAATGTTGTGATCCATTTCTTCGACTCTCTATCAACAATCCATACAATCCGACGCCCAACCCGCTCTCACCTGCTCTCACCCATGCCCTGCTAGCCATGGAACCCACTTTCATTTACAGGTTCAGCGCTCTTAAACCATCCGGGTCCATCCTTGTCCATTCCAACGTGTTGGTAAGTCTTGGCCATGAGCCCCATTCATCCATGTATGTAGATCCTTCACCCATCATCGACCTTATACTGTTACTCGACCTGCTTGGGTCTTTATCCTTTATGTTTTGACATTGTTTGATGCAGTCACGGGTATGCCCAGACTATAAAAGTCTGTACTTACTCATTTTTGAATCTTATCTTCTGTCACCACACACTTAAGGTTGCAGCACAACCTGCCCTTTATTCCTTTACCCGCTATCCGCTCACTTACCACGGGACGAACCCGGGTTTCTTCTATCTCTCAACCCGCCATTCTTCAGACCAACGGACTCACCCTTCCAGGGTTCCACTCACCAGTGAATCCCTTTAGGGTTGAATTTATTGCACCCTTCATTTCTTTCATCCCTTTGTCCTGACCACTTAACACCCGGGAAGGACTTAGTTTCTTTCACTGCCTTTCATGAAATCCAGAAGCTTTTCATGAAAGCCCCCATTCTAACTCTCCCCAATACCTCAAAACCATTCTTCGTAATGGCTGACACCTCCCTCCATGCCACTGGAGGAGTTTTAATGCAGAAAGACATCAATGGTGAACTCCATCTGTGTGCCTATCTCTCTGAAACATTGTCTCCCGCTGAACGGAATTACAACATCTATGATCAAGAAGTTCTTGCTGTCATACACACCCTAAAAGCATGGCAACATTATCTCCCAGGAACTTCTCACCCTGTCACCATCATGACTGATCATAAGAACCTTACCTACTTCTGTTCACCCCAAAACCTTACTCATCACTGAGGTCGGCTAAACTAGTCTAAGAAGGTACCAAGACCAGGCCAATAGAAGGGGGTAGGGCGCAAACAGTTCGACCCTTGAGGGAAGCTGTGAGCACAGAGGCAGAAAGACAGATCTCCTCCTTCTCGCGAGCGAAACAAGAAAGGTTCTCGGTGATCAACTGAGTGGAAGCGAAGAATGAGGGAAAGGAGGGATAAGTAATATAAGAAGGGACCTTCAGGTCAAAACCCGGGAGTGAAGCGAAGTGGTTCAAGGTAGGGTGAGTCGTCGTGAAGAGCATGAGTCCTCGAGCTATCGATGGGCGAGCTCACGAGTGCAATAAGAGCTTAGCTCTCAGACATTCATGGCTGGCGGGTAGGAGAAGGGTTCAAGGGACCAAATTCTGGGACTATTGGACAACAGCTGATGGTAAGATACATGAAAGGTGGTTGAATAGAATGTAGATCAAAAGATAGATAGATAGATCCCCTTTCGTGCCTAAGTACAGGGCTTTATAGTCTGGGCATTCCCAAGACTGTCTGACGTGTCGGATGATTATGTAATGATACTGAGCCCGTTGGGTATTGTAGCGTAGTACATCATAGTGGTCGAGAGAAGGAAAGGAAAGAGAAAGAGAGAGAAGTGGTATATCACTTACTGGCAGGGGTAGGTACAAGTGATACGGAGGGTGCAAGGGCGAGCGAGTGGGCGAGGGCCTGCAAGCAAGCTGGAGGCCAGTATGGGCTGTCGTGTAGAGATACACGTATAGGGAACACTGGTTCCCTACATCGCCAAATCAGATGGCTTTTTTTCCTTGCCGACTTCAATCTCACCCTAGAACATGTACCCGGCACACAAATGGCACCGGCCGACGCTCTTTCCAGATATCACTCCCCTGACACTGTTGCCGACAACCAAGAAGTCACTCTACTTCCTGATGCCCTCTTTGCACGTGCCATTGATTTTTCTCTTGTTTCAAAAATCAAAGAATCTACCCTGACCAATCCCCTTGTTCTGTCCACCGTCTGCACTCTTGATGATGGAAAGTCTCTTTTCCCTTGTGTATCCTTTAATGATTGGGACTACAATGGTGCCAACCTCTTCTTTAAGAAGCACCTTTATGTTCCCCCAGCACAGCACAGGGAGATTATGACATCCATACATAAATCTCTGTCTGCCGGACACCCTGGCATTACCTGAACCATTAATCATGTATCACGAGACTTCTGGTGGCCTGGCCTTTCCACTTTTGTCCAAAGCTTCATCTCTGGCTGTGCCACATGCCAGAGCAACAAGGCCAACACACACCCCTCCATCCCTGCTTTATCCCAAATCCCCTCTGCCGTGACACGCCCCTTCCAACAAGTCTCCGTTGATCTGATCACAGATCTCCCATCTTTGATGGATTTGACTCCCTTATGGTCACGGTGGACCATGGACTTACGAAGGGGGTAATTTTATTGCCTTGCAACAAAAACATTGATGCTGCTGGCATTGCCAAACTCTTTCTAAAGAATGTTTACACCCGCTTTGGACTCCATGACAAAGTCATCTCTGATTGAGATCCTCAATTTGCCTCCACATTTGCCAAAGAACTTGGTCACCTCCTTGACTATGATGTCTCCATATCCACCGCTTATCACCCCTAATCCGATGGTGAAATTGAACGTGCCAATCAAGAAATAGAATTTTATCTCTGCATCATCTGCAATGGAAAACCAAATGAATGGTCTAGACTTTTCTCTACCGCCGAATTCACTTATAACTCCAACATTCACTCTGTCATAAAGAAGTCCCCCTTTTTCTTAATCCTTGGATATGAACCACAATCCTACCCTTCCATTTCAAAGAACTCCCCTTTACCCTTCATCGAAGAACACTTAGCTACCCTGAAAGAAGCCTGTGAAGAAGCCCTTGCTGCACACAAGATTGCACAATGTGTCATGAAAGAATACGTCTCTTCCAACTTCAAACCTTGGAAAACTGGCAATAAGGTTTGGCTAGAAGGTTGTAATTTGAAACTCAGTTATTCTTCTAGAAAGCTCTTCCCAAAAAGAGAAGGACCCTTTGAAATCACACAAGTTCTATCCCTGATCACGTACTGCCTCAAACTCCCTGCAACCTGGAAGATTCATGATGTCTTCCATGCCTCTCTCTTATCCTCCTATTGGGAAACTCCTGAACATGGTCTGAATTTCACCAAACCACCACCTGACCTTATCAAAGGAGAAGAAGAATACGAAATAGAGAAGATCCTTTCGCATTGTGGCAACCCTCAACAAAGGGTTTCCTGGAAAGGATACCCTTCCTCAGAGAACTCCTGGGAAACTGAAGGAAATCTCCAACATGCCAAGGATGTCTTGAATGCTTATAAGAAAGTTCATCCCAGAGATTTCCCCCAAGTTCTTCACTTTCTTCATAAAAGACAGTAAAATCCCTTGAGTTCATCATGCCTCCTACTCATACCCTTGCCAACACTCGTCTTAACCTCACCAATGATCAAGTACCCATCCCTTCCACTGAACGATCCCGCAACCCTCCTTCTCACAGTCTTATGGCCAAATATGTCGCCTTTACTGAAGAATCCAGTAACTCTCTGGACATCACTTGCCGCTGTCAAACCAATTCTCCCTTGCTAGACACCTATCTAGCTCTCCTCCAGAACTATCACATTGCCAATGTTGTCAAATTCATCAAAAGGATTAATCACCCTCTCAATGAACATGACTGGGTCATCACCACTCTTGAACTTGTTTGTGACGAACAACAAGAGTTACTCATAAATGTCCTCCACCAGTTGAATTTCGAAGGCCTCGCACACAATGACTGCTGATATTCTTTGATAACCGATTATAGTCCATCGTTAACCATGATCATGACTAGAAAGGTCAATTGTTACCTTGGTCGAGCACACTAGTGTCGCCCCACGTAACACTGCATGGTTATTGGTGTTGGCTTCTTCTCGATGGATCATGTCACTAGTAGGTATTGCCAGATTTTCGGACCCATCCATGATGTGATCCCCATCCACCCCCACATTGCCTTCCTCATCTTCCAACTCATCTTTGTTCTCACCATCTTCTACCTCCCCCTCTACGCTCGCTGTTTTATCCAAGCCCTTGCTCCCTTCACCTCCATCTTGCCGTTTGAATAGCAATAAAGCCTCTGCTGCAAGGTTCTGGCCGGAGTCAGCAACACAGTAAGCAGTGTTGTAAGCCAGATTCTTTCTCCACCATCCATGGAGCTCAGGCCACCATGGAAATGACTCAACAAGTTTTTCTGCATAGCCTCTAAGTGATCAGATTTTATTTCAACATATGGATGATATTTGATTTTGATGGATTGGCAACTAGGTCTTCATAAGACATCCCTGCGCCTGTCTGGCCAAGCTTGCTGTTGACTTCATTGTACTTCTTGCATAGACTAAAAGACCTGATCAGTTAGTGGATACTGTTAGTATGTGATACTAAGTATATCTACTTACTCTTGAACATGGCAATTGATTCGGCTCGTGAAGAGATGAGGAGGACTTTGGCTGTAAGTCTTCAGCTCATGGTTAGTGTTGTTTGCAAAGATTTGCCTTGCAAGCTGCTGGAAGTAGTCTTTTTTCAAAACACCCGGAACCTCCTTTTTCCACCCAGCATCCTTCATATCTTGGGTCGAGTCTGAGAAAGGCCTGATCCGTGTGGATTCATTTTCCTTGCACCATTCAATAAGCCTTCCTGGAAGACTTGCCCAACCCTGTCTTTCATTGTAACTGCTGCTAGGGTCGATGCACCTGTGCAAGACTAGTATCCTGCAGTGTCTGACCAAACTCGTCTTCCACGATAGCCGCTCGTGAGGCTGGAGGGTCTTTTCATAACTACCATCCTGCTGCCATTGATCGACCCTGTCTTTCGTCGTAACTGCCGCTAGGGTTGGTACACCTGGTCGAGACCATCATCCTGTGGTGTCTGGCCAGATCTACTATCTCGTGACCATTGAGCAACCTAATATTTTGTCATAACTGGTGCTAGAGTTGGTGCACCTGGTCAAGACTATCATCCTGCAGTATCTGGCCAAATTCATTTTCTGTGATAGCCGCCAGCGAGGCTGGAGGGTCTTTTCACATAACTACTATCCTGCTGCCATTGATCGACCCCATCCTTTGTCGTAACTGCCGCTAGGGTTGGTACATCTGGTCAAGACCATCATCCTGCAGTGTCTGGCCAAATTCATCTTTCACAGTAGCTGCCGGTGAGCCTTTTCATTACTTTCTTGCAACCATTGAGCAATCTAATATTTTGTTGTAACTGGCGCTAGAGTTGGTACACCTGGTCAAGACTAGCGTCCTGTGGTGTCTGATCAAACCTGTCTTTCACTATAGCTGCCGGTGGAGCTGAGAGGTCTTGTGTCATATCTACCATCCTGTAAAAACTGATCAGTCTCATCTTCTGTGGTAGGGTTTTCGGGTCTTTCCAAAGGGATCACTCTGTGCTTTCTGATCAGGGTTGTCTTGCTTTATCACGACTGATCAATCTCGTCCCTTGATGAGAACAGCTGCTGGTGTTGACTGAGCTTATCAACACTGCGAGTCTTTCAGTGCTTGTTGATATGATGTATTATATTTATATTTCACTGGTTGGTTGTATAGCACTTGTCATAGCACTCAAGATCTCAGGAAAGAAATGGATGATTATTTGTTGCTATACATAATGAGGCTGTCTAAGTATGTAGAGCCAGAAACTGCGCCTTCACATGGAATTTGCAATACTCTCTCAGCATTGGGAATGCTTCTGTCGGATCCTCGCAAGAGCACTGTTTTGGGAAGGCATGTGTTCATCCTCTGTGTAGAGGGGGAAGACTTGCCTGTGGCAAAGATGTTTGAAAGTATTCATGAAGATTGACAAAATACAATACCTGTTCCATCACACCAATAATTGATCAACCTCATCTTTCTCCTCTGGATCATCAAGGAACTTGAGGATGGAATTATAGAAGCGCTCAGAATCAGTCACCAAGTCTGTCTGAGAGAAAACCTGTGCAGATGTGAGTGCAAAACGGGCCTCAAACAATGTGAATGAAGGCAGATTGATGAGTCATTCACAACCGACCTGGGTGGCAATATATGTGATGGACACTTTTGTCACAGACCGCATCCCATGCAGGCGTGCATTACCAGAGCAAGTGGCCTTGGGCTCCTGGTCGACTGAACTTGGGGATGTAAAGATATGCTTAAACACCTTACAAGAACCATCAGGATGGTAAGGCACAAAAAATTCGGATCCTACCGCAATGAGAAGTCCACCGTGCAAAAGACCATTCCAAGGATCCTCCGCATCATATGTGTAATTGGCGTACAAAAACACTGGCCATTGGTCCCCTGCAACCTAAATCTGACCATTAACAAGCTTGTTCTTGGTTCTGAATGTAACATGGTCAGCTACTCTGATGGACGTATAAACATGCACTTACTCAGAGTTATTCCAGTCAAGGCCTGCTGGACACAAGAGTGCCCCATGTGTTCGTGATGGAACCCACGACTGGACTTCATGTTGCATGGGATATGCGGGTTAAGGCTCTGACCCTTTGGTGTGATCCAGTCTACAATCACAGTCTTCATACCCTTCATGTCATCAGCACAGGCACCATTAGCACCCTTCTGAATCTAATAAGGATTGTGAGCACTGATTTAGGTAGCAAGCCATATCCAACATACTAAATCTGCAATATGAATAACTTCTTCTTCTGACAAAGTCATAAGGTGAGCCTCCAACCCAGGCACCATTTGCAAAATCCCACAGAATACACCATATTCCCTGTGCTCGCTGCATCAAAATATGAGGTGGTGGCAGTGGAACACTATCTACCACTCACGAAGATGTTAAGATCTCCTCTGGCTCATCAGCCCGCTCACCCATCAGGGCAATGCCATTGGTAACTAAAGTCTGGATGTTGCAGAAGCAATGTACCGCACGGCCAAAGTGGTGACCGTGGTGGACCAACAGGTCCTGTGTAGTTCTAAAGCACAGCTGAATCAACCTAAAACCACAAACATAGAAGAACTTACTGTTTTTTCCTGGGGCCAAGTTCCAAAGCGCTGGAACTCAGGCGCTTTTGTGGACCCAAGGATTCAGAAGGAACCATTATATGGTCATGTTAGCTGCGGGGTGACAGATCCACTTTGACTGCAAGTTTAGTACAATTTATACCTCTTGCTTGCATTGTTGCCCAGGCTGGTGGAACGCCAAGTTGATGGTGGCAGAGCAGCGCAGCCACTGCAAGACCATCTGCTTGGGGAGTAATATGAACAAGCAGATGGCGGTATCCTTGCTTGCGATGCCCTGAAGGTAAAATGTCAAGCTCTGCATAGAATTCTGGACTTGAAGCTTAGCTATGTTCTCGCTGAGAACAAAGTGCATTTTGAGTGATTGCAATGAGAAGATCAATGGTTCTAGCTCTAGCGGCTTGTCGCAACTCGTAGTAGTCCATCCTTTAGGCCTCACACCAGGGACCAATCCCAATTTACGCATCAACGGAAGCACCGCCTACCTAAGCATCCTTATGCCATTCTGTAGTCACCACATAATGCATCCACCAGTAGGTGGCAGTGTAGGGAATTGATATTCCCTACACCTGCAAGTGTCCTTCATCTGTGCATCTGCCATCGTACTAACTCCTCTTAATGTCATGATCCATTCCCTTGACTCTCTATCCACAATTCTTACAATCCGACGCCCAACCCACTATCACCTGCTCTCACCCGTGCCCTGTTAGCCACAGATCCCACTTTCACTTACAGGTTCAGTGCTCTTCAACCACCCAGATCTGTCCTTGTCCATTCCAATGTGTTGGTAAGTCTTAGCCATGAGCTCCATTTGTCCATGTATGTATGTAGCTTCTTTGCCCATCAATGACCTTATACTGTTACCCAACCTGCTCGTGTCCTTATCCTGTATGTTTTGACTTTGTTTGACGCAGTCACGGGTATGCCTGGACTATAAAAGTCTATACTTAGTCATTTTGAATCTCATCTTTTGTCACCATGCACTTAAGGTCCAAATATAAGTAAGAACAACGATGATGAACCCGCTGCAGCACAACCCACCCTCTACACAGGAATAAAGGTAAATCACCATGCCGATCACATCCAAACTATGTAAACGCTGCGCAGTCCAGGTGCAATGGGACGCTGAAGAGTATTTTTGCTGCTTGGGAAAGTGAAACTTCGGCTTACAAGAGGATTTCAAAGCTTCCATGCTTCAAAGTTTTCCGCTAATCAAGCTGTCCCGATACATTCTCCCTGCCGATGCCGCCCATGGCAGTGTGATCGCCAATCCTTTCGCCGTCACTGACATCAAGGACCACATCATTCTTTGGTTCCTGCCTGGAGTATTCACTGCTGGCAGACAGGTGAGCATGCAGTTCATGATGCCATTGTGGCAGGCTAATCCGAATGTCATACAGGACACCATTAGGAAGGTGACAGACTGCCTGAAATCTGCTCTGTCGAAGCTGAAGCAAGCAACAGGATGGCGCACCAACGTAAGGTACTATACATCAGATGCCAACGGAAGCATTCTCAACATTTCGCTGGCATGGCATGCACAGGCACACGAGGTGAGTCTGACGTGCAGATGTCCCTACATTTCTTGCTGACTCGTTTTAGAGTGCGGATGATCTTGTCCGGGCAACACCATCACTTTGGTGTTGGGATGGACCTGTGCAGGAATGGCCTCATGACAGCGAAATAAGCTTCAAGCGCGTCGATGCTTTGCTTGCCACCATCCATCCCAAGCTGTATAGGCGCTCTTCCGCAGTCCACAAGCAACTGCTTGCCGATGAAGAAAGTGCAGACTTGCACGAACTCATCAAGGCCTGGCCGACGGTGTTCACTGCCATCGTCATCGTGCATAACAGGGAAACTCCTTTCCATAGTGATTCCAAATTGGTGCCCCAGTGGTATGATCTCTTCCTGAGCATCGGTTCATACACCGATGCCATCTTGGAATTGCCGGCGCTCGGCATCCGTGCTCGCTATATGCCAGGTACTGCTGCACTTTTCAGTGGGCTCGTTCTCAGACATGGTGTGAGTGCTGTCGACCAAGGAGATCGCATAGGCTACATATTTTACATGTGCCCAAGCATGTTTCACTTCACCTCAATTTCTCTAGGGAAGTGGGTGGAATACATCGAGACATCTACATAAAGTACAGTAGGAACAATGTCAGCAATATGATAGTTATGCATCCCCTGTGTTTCCTCTGGCGATGATTTCATCCATCTCCCGGAATCTCTCTGCCCAAAATCCATCATCGCCTCGGCCTAATTGAGACCTGATTTCAGCAAGAGTGGCCATTGCACCCTCCAGCTTTCGTGACAACAAGCGTGAAAGCGACTTGGTGGTCGCCTCAATGTCAGCTTGAATGCTGTTGATGTCTTGTGTGAGGTAACCCAGGGTTTGACCGATGCTGTTGCGGATGTTGTACAACAACCGCGACGGCGATTGATGGGGAATGTCATGGCCGGCGGAGCACTCTGAACACTCCTTCAGAATATCCCAGAACTAAGCCGAGATCAGCTTTAACGGACTGTGCCTCTGAAATTCGCAGCACACCTGATGATTACGATTCATATTTGGGATGTACTCCCAATTCATGGGCTCAGGATCCTCGCTCAATGCATTGAGGTCTTCCCACCATGCATCCACTGGCGCCATGATGATTGTGCGATAATGGGAATCGGCTGGATCCTCCTCGAGGTTGAATCCGTCGGCTTCCATTGTAGTGGCGTTGTGGGCTACGTATTGTAGGATTGGATGCCGCGAGGGAGTGATCCCCAGCAGCACAGCGTGCCCAATGATTGCCATCACGGTATCCTGTGACTGAAATCAATACTTGCCATCAATTTTGCCATGTGCTTACCATCAAGGTCTGTATGCGACACCAGAAAATATGGCGCATCCTGGGATGATTCTCTGGGGGGAAGTGCTCAAAGATCTTCCATAGATCGCTTGCTGCACCAATGATGTTGAGGTCGATGGTGACATCCGTCCAGCACCTGTCCATCCCAGGGCCAAAAGGAGACTGTAAGAGGGAGCTGTTGTTCATGTTGAAGGTGGAAGTGTGAATGGAAGTGCGACGTGAAGTTGGAGCGCTCAAGTTAAATGCATCAATCCAGATGAGTCATACAATGTGATTCCCAAGTGGAAACGCCATGCCGACCAGGTGGCGTCACAATGCAAAGATACTGTATAATACATCATTCAAGCCAGGTGGAAACGGTGAATCGAAGTAATTACTTGTTTGTGCAAAGTTCCCTAAGTCTTTGCCTGCTTCTTGGCAAAACATGCCCTTCACACATCCTCCTTTGCTTCAGCTTCTGCAGCGAACTGCTGCCATTTATTGCTGTGATGTTGGAAGAAGTTCACCATCCATCACATCTCCATCTTTAGTAATTCTACTTCTTTGGTGCAACGGTCAACGTTCACCTTTGCCCGATGGAATTTTACCCGAAGAACTAGTGGTTCTTCTGTCAGTGAGGGAGGTGGGTACATGTGTGAACTCACATTCTGACATCCAGTTGCCTGCTTCAAGATCGGCGTTCATGGTCCAAAACCAGGGAAGGTTTTCTCTGCGTGTTCCTGTGACGCTTGGGTCTATTTCAATTGTTTTCAACTGTAGATGTTCTTGCTTGAGCTCTTGATATCACTGTAGTAGCACAGGAGTTCTGCCGAGGGTGATCATTGCCTTGCGGCATCAGCGATATATTGCTGTATGCACGTTGAGCGCTGTGTTCACCTGATGGACAGCGTCCCATGCTCTCAACTTCTTTTGCTGACTGTGCTTCGCCTGGCAGACCGCCATGCAATACAGGAAGGATTGATGGCCGAGATCGATCTGAATATTGTGTAAAGCTTCGTTGGCTTGGCCCTGTCGCAGACAGAGTTCATCATCTACTAAATGACCAACACTGTGGTCTCAGCATTGATTGGTACCGATATTGGAAGGCAAGGGGAGGATTTCTTCGTCGCCCAGTTCCATGTCATGCCAGTCAGAATCGGTGTTTCCTTGGCCGACTAGGATGTTTTCAGCAAGATATTGGTTCGCTTGTGGAGAAAAATCATATATCATGTTGTCCAATGGCGTCTTTCGTCGATCAATATGCAGGCGCTCGGTAATGGTGGGGTTGGCTCCCACCTGCTTCATCAATCCGGCAATCCTCAATCTACAATGCATTAGCCGATGACCACCAAACATATTGACATCACTCACTGTAATTCTTTGATCTTCAGCCTGAGAGACAGCCAACTTGCGACGCCGCACACTGAACTGGGTTGAGCTGGATCTTCGGCCAGCTGCAGTTGCATCTCCTCCCGTGTGGGAGCTTCAAAGTTCAGTTTTCATGTTTCTCCGCCAAGAGGCTCTCTTACCACGCTGTAATTGGATGTCAAAGATGTCCATTGCTGTGACATCGGCGAAATGCTGACTTTGTGCTTCCTGGGCTTGAGTGATCCATCGAGTGATGAGAGACTGGTCGGCGTTGTAGGGAACCAATGTTCCCTATGCCTGCAAGTGTCCTTCGTCTGCACATCCGGCATCATACTCACTCCTTTCAATGTCATGATCCATTCCTTCAACTCTCTATCAACAATCCATACAATCCAACGCCCAACCCATTCTCACCCGCTCTTACCCATGCCCTGTTAGCCACGGAACCCGCTCTCGTTTAGAGGTTCAGCACTCTTCAACCATCTGGGTCCGTCCTTGTCCATTCCAACGTGTTGGTAAGTCTTGGCCATGAGCCCCATTCGTCCATGTATGTAGATTCTTCACCCATCATCAACCTTATACTGTTACCCGACCCACTCGGGTCTTTATCCTTTATGTTTTGACGTTGTTTGACGCAGTCACGGGTATGCCCGGACCATAAAAGTCTGTACTTAGTCATTTTGAATCTCATCTTCTGTCACCACGCACTTAAGGTCAAAGCATAAGTAACAACAACAACAACGAACCCGCTACAGCACAACCTGCCCTCTATTCCTTTACCCGCTATCTGCTCACTTACCACGGGACGAACCCGGGTCTCTTCTATTCTCTCAACCTGCCATTCTTCAGACCAACGGACTCCCCCTTCCAGGGTTCCGCTCACCAGTGAATCCCTTTAGGGTTGAACTTATTGCACCCTTCATTTCATTCATTCCTTTGTCCTGACCACTTAACACCCAGGAAGGACTTTGTTTCTTTCAACTGGAGCCCACCTCAGCGAGGGATTCCATCAAGCCGACAGGAAGGACCCTTAGGTCTAACCCCCATCAGCTAGAGTTTCAAAATTTACTCTCCCAGCTTCACAATCTCAGTATCTCCGAGGACTCACAATTCTTCATCACCATCAATCCTGATATCACTTATCCGCTTAACTCTCAGCCTGCATCACCTTTGGCCAAAGGTATTTTTAGAACACCTTCAGAATCCGCCTCCGGGTTTTTGGACCCATTTTCTCCCGCTGTTCCTGGTGCCTTTGCACATTCCACTCCACAACATCCCCTTGATAGAACTACAGCTCCCTCTCCTGTTTTTTCACCTCTAACTCCCCTCCCATCTTCCACACCTTCTTCTCCATTACCTTCTTTGACTTTGCTCATCCACCCACTTGATCCCTCTGTACTCCCCAATCTTCCACCGGGTTCAGCACAGCCACACCCTGACATTGCCTTTCCCCATATACCGTCATCAAACACGAATCCCCCACAGATACGTAACATGGCCGGCAACCCAGTACCCATGCCGTTGCACAGATCAAGGGATGTGCCTAAATTTGACAGCAAGTCCCCATTGCATCTGCCTCGGTTCTTTGAGGATATAGAGATCCTTGGGGAGGCCACTCAGATCAATGAGAAAGCCCAGGTCACAGCGGCTATCAGATATGCCAACCTCGACGAAGCAGAAGTATGGCAGACACTCACAGCTGCATCGGGAACGGACTGGGGCGCATTTGTCGTCATAGTCAAGGATTTGTACCCTGGATGCGAGGGTGTTGACTGTTACTGTCGTGCTGACCTTCAATATCTAGTACAGGACTATTGCGCCAAGCCTATGCACAGTCAGGACAAGCTTGGGGAGTACCACAGAAGATTCTTGAAGATATCTGCACCTCTCATCGCCAACAGGAAGCTGGCGGAAACAGAGTGGGATGCATTCTTCTTGAACGGATTCCCAAAGCCAATAGCGGATTGGGTACGACACCGTCTTTCTATCATCTGAGCTGACTTGCACCCCAATGAGGTGTACCCAATGGAGGACATCATGGAGGCTGCAAAATTTCTTTTGACAGGTGCTGCTCTTTGTGAGCTTATGGCTAGCCTGGACAAGGGACGTGATCACTCGCACCAGCTTAGCTCGTCTGGTCTGCCTCGCCAGCCTTCAGGGTCAGTGGTGAAACAGGAGTATTCCTTGCAGACCCAATGGGCTGCACCTAGACACCCTGGCTGTGCCTTCTGCCGTGCGATGACACACTATATTAGCGACTGCGAGCATGTTTTGGCATACCTGAAGGCTGGTAAGATCGTTTGTAATGCAATTGGTCGTCTCTGCATGCCGGACAGCGGACCCATCCCACGGATCCCTGGATGCGACTGTATGAAAGAGTCTATTGACCACTTGATGACATCACAGGGATCTGTGGCTAATGCCTTTACCAGGGATTCCCCTCCTCACACAACAGCGGGTATCTTGACCATAGCATGCCCTGAAGGGGAAGTTGAGCTCGAGATAGAACCATCCACTTTTCTCAGCGTGGTGGACGACTCAGAACACTCTCATCACCCGTATTCCACTGCTCCTGAATTTCAGCCTTACTTCACTAAAGCCTGGGCAAGCTATCAAGCTGACAGGAATGCGACAGAGTGTTGAAGCAGGCAGGGATATAGCGAGAGGAACTCTCTAACTCACCTGTGCTGAGGAGGGTACTTGC
>MU121052.1:33455-56103 GCA_014904835.1 Paxillus ammoniavirescens
ATCTTCTGTCACCACACACTTAAGGTCCAAGCACAAGTAAGAACAACAACAACAAACCCACTGCAGCATAACCCGCCCTCTATTCCTTTACCCGCTATCTGCTCACTTACCACAGGACGAACCCAGGTTTCCTCTACCTCTCAGCCCGCCATTCTTCAGACCAACGGACTCACCCTTCCAGGGTTCCGCTCACCAGTGAATCCCTTTAGGGTTGAACTTATTGCACCCTTCATTTCATTCTTCCCTTTGTCCTGACCTCTTAACACCCGGGAAGGACTTAGTTTCATTCAACAGTGCCAACCCTATATCCCGTGACATCAAACCACACCATTCCTATGACGCATTCCGAGCATTCTATGTTAACAAATATGCTGATCACCATGCGTTCGAGATCGCAAGCTAGGCATTTGTCTCAGTGTCCCGTCCTGTCCATTCTTGACACCTCCACTTAATATATTTATCACCGTGGTACCGGCATCAATAGCGCGAAGGGAGTGCCTATAGGCTTTTATCACATTTTTTCTAGTTCTAGCAAAGCTTGTAGTATACTTACTAACACAACATTATCTCCTTCTTGTGCTTGGAATACACTTTAGGACCTTGCGGGTCTTAGGTACTTTGTTTACTTGCACGAAAAGCGCCGAAAATCCTATTACATCAACTTACTGCACTTAAATGCTTTTTTGGCAAGTCAACAAGTGAGAAAAGCTCCGAAAGTACAATTAAGGTCAAATAAGGATTTTGTCATATTCCTGATGTGGGCGACGCTGAGTAGGTGCCTGTAGCACATGGAGGACTCACTAGTTTTAAAAACTACGCCTTGCAGTTTTCATATCTGGGATAAGAGCAATGTCCTCAAGGTTGACAAGGAAAGCGTACTTATATATATCGCTGGTAGGTGTGCACATGCAACTCCTCCATCTCGGGTTTTCACGGGGATATAGTCATGATGCATCATGATGGTGCATGTGGTCGCGTGCTACTTCGTTTGCGTCCTCGATGCTTTGGCAGCGCACTAGAGCTCTAGTAACTGGTGGCATACGGAGCCTTTGGTACCTGACATCGAGGGCGGAGTCACCGGCACTGGTTTCTGAATGAGCACGCCAGTATTTGCTGCCCACAGCGCTGAGTGCACAGCTTGGGTGGCCTTCGCCTTCAGGTCGTCGGAGGTTGTCACGAGGATGCGGGCCATGTGCTGTCACTGGCATGTACTTACCTTTGGTGGGAGAGAGCTTCAGCGCGTCTCTCACGTACTTATCTATATAGATATAACTCAATTCCCATATTGTCCCGACTGTACTGTTCAGAGTCTCTTGAAGTCGAACAACCTTGATCGTCCTCGCCCAACTGCTCAGACCAGGTGGGTGCACACTAGATTCGACTACGGGATCCCTGGCACCACTTTCAGGTAAGCATCGGATAGTGTTCGCGATCGCCAGGATACACTGGTCAGGTTGGGTGGCTGCCTGGGCTGCAACAGCGACAAGAATCAAAAGAGAGCTCGTAGTTTTCCTCCCGGCAATGTTGGACGGATAGAATCCGTGTAAAGATCTGGGATGATTACCGCCCTCTCACGACTCTGTCCGAAAGCAATACTTCATGGCGTGGCGGTGGTTGCTATCATCAAAGTCTCATCTATCGTCTCCGACTCCGTTCGTTCTAACTCTGGCGCAGGCATTCGTGAGACCAGGTGATCCGTGTGCATTCGAGTGTCAGGCCAATCGAGAGCTTGCGGTAGGCAATGCCAAACAGTGGACCAGTGAGGAAGCCAGCAAGTCCGAATAGTGGGTGCACTTCAGTCTCGGTGGAAATGCTTTTTTTGCCAGTGATCAAAGGTGCGACATGGACGCTCTGCTAACTTGTGAGCGTGCTAGGCTGGCGACAGAAAAATCATCGAGAAACAGATAAAACTTGAGCTTAAGTCTCAGTGAGCCCTCCGCCGCCTGGTGCTCGATTCGGAACTTGTCACCCTTGAAGCTTCGAAGCTTTGAAGAGCGCTGGGCAACTTGATAAATAATTTTAAACCATGTAATGAGCTGCGCACAGAACTTTCTGATAGAAGGAGAACTTTGCGCAGTTGCGATGCTTTCGGTGCCGTTGCAAGATGCCGTGGGAGTTGTAATACTGGACTACTAACTTTGGCCCACTCAACGTCTGTAACAGCGCTCACACCCCCATAGTATAACACATACGTGTCCGTCAAAAGTACTCGTCCACTATGGCTCCTCGCCACTGGACTGCTACTTTTTTATGGGCAGCACTCGCATTCCTTCTCTACATCGACTATGTCAAGGCACAAGACCCAGATCTCAGCATAACTTACTTCGACAACTTACCCGGCAGATTGTTTTTCTTCGAGGACACCGCAGTAGGTCAACATTCATTCATGTTATGATTATAACATCATGGGTTTCATTGCAGAGTGTCGTGTACCACGATATTGTCGATGGAAACGTCTACGTTTCCCAGGATGAAGGCAAGCAGTGGAGTAGGGCAACGGACATACCGCAGGGCGAGGCTATGATGGTCATAGAACACCCCTCTGACAGCCGACGTGTGAGCAAACTACCCTATCCAATGCTCCTTTTCATGAACGCCGTCATCGCGCGGACTTCACACAGGCATTCGCGTTGACTGCGGGGACCACTCATTACCACACAGAGGATCGAGGCAAGACTTGGCGCTCGTTCGACGTTCCTGCGAGGCCCAGCTACACTCCAAGACCACTATCCTTTCACTCAGATCCTGCAAAGTGGGGTTATATCCTCTACCAGGGAACCATCTGTTCCCCATGGGGGTGGGGTGAAATGTGTGGCGACGTGGTAAGCGCCTGCGCTCTTCATTCCACTTAGCCGCCCGCTTACGCCTCTACAGACCTATTACACTACCGATGGTTTCTCTTCAGCTCCCAAGGAACTTCTCAAAGAGACTACCAGATGCCAATTCGCGCACAGTTCCAAAGACTTCAAACATGACGCACACGACGATCTGATATACTGTGTCGCATATGACACTCCCAGCGCCAGTACCTCTCACTCACCCTCATCTTCTCGACTCTTCTCCTCGTCCGACTTCTTCCAGACTTCGAGCATCGAGGACCTCGGTATCGGAAAGAACGCCAAGGGCGTTGTGGCGTTTGCCATCGTATCCAAGTTCGCGGTTGTCGCACTCAAGGATTTGACGCCGTCGACCGACGGTGACATGCAACTGTATGTTACAGTGGACACCAAGGAGTGGGCGAAGGCGCAGTTCCCGCACGCATCCCAGGCACGCCTACGGGAGAATGCATACACGATCGTCGAGTCAACTGTGCACTCACTGGCCGTGGATGTGATGCTCCAGGACAAGAGCACGATTGGGACGCTGTTCGTGAGCAACTCCAATGGGACTTTCTTCATCGAGAGTCTCAAGGACACGAACCGTAACGCGGCGGGATACGTGGACTACGAGAACGTGTATGGAGTTGAGGGCGTAGGGATTGCAAACGTCGTCGCGAATGCACAGGAGGTGGAGAGGAAAAATATGCCGAAGAAGCTGAGGTCGATGATCACGTTGGATGATGGTGAGTCGCATGACCATCGTATCTATCTCTTTTCACTCTGACACCCTGAAAGGGAGCAGCTGGAACGCCTTAAGGCCCCCTACGCAGGATAACGAAGGCAAACGCATCTCATGTGACCCTTCTGACGTCGACGCATGCTCACTCCACCTACATTCCGTCACAAACCCACACAATTTTGGTCGCGTCTTTTCTTCCGCAGCTCCAGGCCTCGTCATGGGCGTAGGCTCGATCGGGAAGCAGCTCGCCCCTTACGAGGAGTGTGATACTTTTTTGAGCACGGATGCCGGCCTGACGTGGAACATGGTCAGGAAGAACGCCCACAAGTATGAGTTCGGAGACTCGGGCAGTGTCATCCTGACCATCAATGACGAAGAGACGACGGATTCTGTCAGTTATTCCACTGACTTTGGGCGTAGTTGGTACGTGTTAACACTACGGCACACTCTTGCTTGGCCGAATGTTTTTCACCGCCAGGAAATCGTTCGAACTCGGTCTCAATGTCCGCGGTAAAGCGCTGACCACAGTCTCGGACTCGACGTCTCAGACATTCATCCTCCTTGCTCAAGTTTCGCGCGAGGACCGACCGGACGGTCGGGGTCGCTACGCTGTTATTTCCCTTGACTTTAAGCCTACACTGACCCGTAAGTGCGGTGACAATGACTTCGAGCAATGGTATGCGCGTGGCAGGCCTGATAAGGAGTGTTTGATGGGTGTCCGGGTGAGTCTCACGAAGAAAGAGAATTAGGAGAGAAAATGACCCCATGGTTCAAACCTTAGCAATGGTACAGGCGTCGCAAGGCTGACGCAAACTGCTATGTTGGTGACAAGTTTCATGACCCTGTCGTCCACGACGATCCATGCCCGTGTGAAGATCATGACTACGAGTGGTGCGTCTTTTCTTGTTAGCCTTTAGTGTTCACTTTTATAATGCAAAATCGTCTTAGTGACTACAACTACATTCGGAACAACGAGAAATGTGTTCCTGCGGGTCTTGAGCGTATTCCAAGCACGATGTGTGCATCTGGAAGAGCTGATGAGACGTACATGGGATCTTCTGGGTTCAGGTTGATCGCGGGTAATCGGTGCGATCAAGGCAGGGGTATCAGGAAAGATGAACCTGTGTCGAAGCCATGTTCACAAGGTATGTGATGTTGGTTGTTACCATTGAGTATTTGTTGACGTTTCTGTTTGAACGTAGCTCAACCCGCTGAAGGCGAGATCTCCTATCAAATTGTAAGACTTCTCCTCGGACCTCTCCCATCTTACCCTCACCTCCATTGTCTAGCACACTTTCGACGCAGGGGTCGTACAGCACCAGTTTTTCAAGGACTCGAGCGTAAGTACATCGCGAACTTGTGCTGCAGCTAAATATTGACGCCCACTTTACTAGACCATCCTCGTGCGGCTCGCGGACAACACGATCTGGCAGTCCAGTAACGAGGGATACACTTGGGAGCAGAAGTTCCCGGGCGAACGTTTCCTGGCCTTTTACATGCACACCCATACGAACCGCCGCGCCTATCTCATCACCGACTCTTCCAAGTTCTACTACACGAGTGACGGCGGAGACTACTGGCACCCACAAGAGGCACCCTCACCCCCGAATTCGTTCAACGCGGCCGTTCTCAGGTTCCAGCCCCGCTCTGAC
The DNA here is from genome assembly GCA_014904835.1 of Paxillus ammoniavirescens. Lineage (NCBI taxonomy): Eukaryota > Fungi > Basidiomycota > Agaricomycetes > Boletales > Paxillaceae > Paxillus > Paxillus ammoniavirescens. The sequence continues at coordinate 38,666 of MU121052.1, forward strand.
AGCATCATCTGGATTGGAAGCGTTGGATGCGAAAACGGTGGTGAAAACTGCCGGGCGCAGGCCCACTACTCGACGGATAACGGTCGGAAGTGGAATTTCATCGAGGACTATGTCGTCAACTGTGACTGGGCCCGCGATGATGAGCTGCACGTTGACTGGACACAGATCCTTTGCGAGTCTTATCAGACCAAACAGGGTTCCCAACGCTCTTTCGGGCGGGATAACGCGCTTCAGCTTATCTCAGGGAGGGAATACTTTGAGAAGAAGAATAAATTGTTTGATCACGTCGTTGGGTTTACCAAGTTCTCAGAGTTCCTGATCGTTGCTGAGGTGCGTTGGTTGGGTTCTGGGGGTTCTTTTTTGGCTGGACCTGAGCTGATTGCGGTATGGGTGGCTAGTATCTCCCTACGAAGAATGCGCTGGATCTTCAGGTCTCCCTTGACGGTCAGACATTCGCGACGGGGAAATTCCCTCCAGGCATGCATCCTGACACGCATGTATGTTTGAGCCTGCTCCTCTATCCATCACGAGGCTAATGGTCATCCTTAGGCTTACACGGTCTTGGAATCAAGCACCAAAGCGGTCTTCCTGCACATGACCATGTCAGAATGGCCCAACCCATACTGGGGCAACATCCTCAAGTCCAATTCCAACGGAACATACTACGGCATGTCGATCGAGAACGTGAACCGGAATGACGTCGGATACGTTGATTTCGAAAAGTTTGTCGGGTTGGAGGGTATTGCGATGGTTAACATTGTGGCGAATCCGGCCGAGGCTACGCTCACTGGGAGAAAGGTGCTCCAGACGCGGATCACGCATAATGATGGTGAGTGTACCACTGAATTTACGACATGGGAGTCGAATGGGATTTATATATATATAGGTGGAACTTGGAAGCCTCTTACTCCACCCAAGCTTGACTCACAAGGGAAGGCGTATGCTTGTTCGACTCTTGTACGCGTGTTCATGTTTTTTTTTGGGAGGTGACCTGATGAGCTTTTGTTGCAGAGCTGTGCCCTTCAAGTGCACGGGTACACGGAGCGTATCGACGCACGTGCGACATACAGCAGTCCCGGCGTCGTCGGCGTTGTGATGGCAGTCGGTAACGTTGGCGAGGTCCTCGCTCCCTACACCGAAAGCGACACCTTCCTCTCTCGCGATGGCGGTTTCACATGGGAAGAAGTCCACAAAGATGCTCATCTCTGGGAATTCGGAGATTCGGGGTCGCTCATCCTCATCGTCAATGATGAAGAGCCCACCGACCATGTGTTGTTCACTACAGACGAGGGCCTCACGTGGCGCGAGTATAAATTCGGCAACCAAAAGCTGCGGATCAAGTCGATCATTACGGTTCCTGAGGATACGAGCAGGAAGTTTATGCTCCTCGGTCATGCGCCGCAGTCGTCGGCCTCGACTATCGTGCAGTTGGACTTTACGTCGTTGACGCACAGACAATGTAGGTTTTACTGCTCACGTGTTCGTAATGCGAGAAATGACTTTTCTCTTCGCAGGTGTGTTAAATATCGAGGACCCGGGTCATGACGACTTTGAGATATGGAGTCCAAGCGAGGAGAGACAAGAAGTCTGTCTGTTCGGACGTCAGGTATGTCCCTAGCTCCCGTCGCTTTCGCAGTATCGCTAACAAGTTCTCTAGACACTCTACCATCGCCGCAAGCGTGATGCAAACTGCGTCGTTGGTAAGCTGTCCAAAGTTGAGGAAAAACTGATCAAAAACTGTGCCTGTGCACGTGAAGACTTTGAATGGTACGCAAGACACTGATCCTGATCCCCCCTTTGACCCTTATCCGTATTATCAGTGAATTCAACCATGTGAAAAACGCAGCAGGAGATTGTGTTTTGGTACCAGGAACCTCGCCGCTGCCTAGTGACGATTCGTGCCGGGGCGATGACGACTATTGGTACGAGCGTACCGCGTACCGCAAGGTTCGCTACTCGAGTTGCGATGGCGGAGACAGACCCGATCGTGGAACACAACACCTCTGCCCGGGCATCAAAGGCCACAGTGCGTTCTTCTGGTTGATGATCATCTTGTTCCCCTTTGCCATCACGGCGCTCGTTTCGCGGTGGTGGTACAAAAAGAGCGGGCTCGCGAGAGGGTGAGTCTATGCGTGCGTGCGGATGATAGGATCAATTGTGCTGACGGTTTGTTTGTGTGTGTAGGACGATTCGGCTGCCTGGGGAGTATTCGGCTGCGTATAGGAGCGGGGGAGAGTCGGGTGTGCTTGATACGCTCGCTTCTATACCGTGGTTCCTGATGGGACTCGCTGGGATTGCGTACGAGTACGTCGCATCGAGCGTGGCGTCTGCGACGATGGGATATCGGTCGCGGCGTGGGTACAGGGACGTACCCGTTGACGAGGATGCGCAGATTCTGCGGTTCGAGGACGAGGAGTAGGATGATCGATGAGGGGTGGTGGATAGTTCAGGTTTTGGTTAGAAGACGAGGAAACGGAGGACATCTCTCTCTTTTTTTTCCTTACTAGCATATATGTATTGCACATCAACTTCAGGGTGCCTTTCTTTCGTTTGTCGAGTCCCCCGGTATGATCATAATCGTGTAGATATGACACTGTTATCTGCTTGCACTATATACACGTGTATTCTTGATTGATCATGGTGGTGGGGGAGTTGGCGAGAGACGAAGGTTTGGGCAAGACTCGAAGGCGACGACGTTGTGCAGTGCACGAACCTAACGAGTAGACCGAAATGCGTTCAGGCAGGGGCCCGACGTCGAGTCACGGTAACACGCAAGCCTGGGACCAGCCTAATCAACCGTCGTCACGTCAAGAGGCCGATACTTATTAGTGGACCTGCCAGCGCAGTGGCACCCCCAGTGTGAGGATGATGGTGATGATGATGTACACCCTGGGTACAATGAAGCCTTTGTTCCGGAATGCCATGATACCTCGTCATATCAGCTCTTGAGGCGGCAGAGATGAGAATGCTATGTGCCATGCTAAGACTAGTGCCATGCTTCAAGTTACCTCGTTATCGGAGCTTCAACTTGAAGTTGAGGCCTTGAGGCCTCGAGGAGCGGAACAGAAATGATATGTATTACGGTACCACTCAGGCTCCGCATCGACAAAAGACGTGCTGTGTGGATGGAGGTCCTTGCATCCTTTCTGCACTCAAACGCCGACTATCGTGCCCCTCTGTCTACTCTCCTCACCAGAATGGCCCCCATATTGACTTTTTCAGGCCGTAGGGTCACTGTAGATTCGGGCCTGGGGCAGTACGCACGCATCACAGCCGTTGCACGAACCCAACGAGTGGCCCCAAACAAAGGGCATTGGCAATCCGAAATTCCCGCTCCATCAATCTGACATTTTAAACGGTTTTCGTTGGTTAGTGCATTCTACTGATAGATAAACTGCGAATGGCAAGACATGTGCGTCGACTGCACGTTTTTGACTGACGTAGCGGGCGACATCGGAGTAGAGTCGATGAACGGGGAATCATTGGGGATGCTCTAGGGTAGTGGCACATCGCAGGGAATGCATTATTGGCCATAGTGCCACTTTTCCAAAAGGTGACTTGGTCGGTAGTTCATCAGTTTGATCGCTCTTTCGTACCCACCATTGGGTGCCCGTACCTCATTTTCTTTTACAGTTCATGCACCCGCGGTGTCTAATCGTTCCATCGACAGATTTGCTGCGACTAACATGAACGACACCGATACATTAACAGTGAAAGCCGGGCAATGTTACACCATTCAAATTGTTCACAAGAAACTCCAATGCGGGCCGGATGCGGTGCATAGGTCGAGACACAGCGCATCGGATAACACTACATGAACGGAGCCAGTGACTACACATGCCCTCGTAGTGGTGTACTCTGCCTTTCGAGTGGAGGCTGCACTGAGGACAGAAAGGACATCTCCCATGTTGCAGACAGAAGAGCAGCGGGACATGGTCCACAACAGGGGTTATTTTAGGTGGAGCGCATCATGCAACCACGCAGATCAAATGAAAGTTCCTGGTACACTGGCACCTCTTTACCGGTTATCCAATGGCCAAACGCCAAGAACCTCGCCGCTTCCTAGCGACGATTCGTGCCGGGACGACGACGACTATTGGTACGAGCGTACCGCGTACCGCAAGGTCCGCTACTCGAGTTGTGAGGGCGGAGACAGACCCGATCGTGGAACACAAAACCTCTGCTCGGGCATGATCGCCACGCTTACATACAGGCGTCGCCATCACACTCCTCGCGCCTGCCTGCCTCTCCACCTTCCCGTCGGAACGACTTTCAAGACTATTGGGTACGGCCTCCCATGCGTCGGAAACCAAGCATTTGCAAACTACGTCGACGGCAACCTACACCTGACGCATATCAAAAACCTGAAGGATCCTATCCCGATCTGCCCTGGTAGGTTCATGGGCTTCGTGCACCCCGCTGGGGAGGTGCACACGGAGTCTTTGGCCAAATGTGCAGCGTGTTATGGTAAGTTTTCCTTTCTTTCCTTCCGTGTATTGTGAAAAGTGAGTGATGTAAATGTGATGGTGAACTGGGGTATGCTGGGGCTGGAATGAGGCGCCGTTGATGATTGTTGATGGATTGGTCGTGATGAATGGCCTTATTTCTTTTGGGGCATCGGTTCGGTTCATGTCACACTATAATGTAGTTACAGGGCCAAGGCTTGGCCTTCGTTCGTTCGCTCGTTCGTTCGCTCGTTCGTTTGTATACCTTGTCTTGCACCTGTTCGCTAGGACAAATATTACTATGTATTGATCATGAATACCAGTCCGACATATTTATGTGGGCACAGCGTCGGCAACTTTCAAGTTGTCTATCACACCGGACTCATCCCGCATCAAATCCATCAAAGCTAAATACACCCTCGAATTAAAGTTAGCTTGTTTGATATACGTGACGTGATGAATTCCGTTGCAACGAAATGGAATGTGTCACCACAAGTGGCATCTGTAATTATCGCCCTCATCGATCCCCTTGGTCCCCCATTCATGCCGTGTTAGTCTCCCTAAGCTGACCAGATACATACGAGCCTATCAAGTATTCGCAGCGTCGTGGGCCCACGCGCTCAACTCATCGGTGCCGGGTACCAGCTGAGCCGTAGCATGCACTGGTATCATAATCTGGTATTCGGTATTCTCGTACCTAGAGTTTGTTCAGACGTCCAGTGCAAACCTTGTTTTGCTCATCGAGAACACTCTTCTGGAACGATGGAACGACACCATCGCTGGGGTCTGCACGAGGACGCATGGGTACGAGACTGGAGTGGCACGGGTGAATGTTCCTATATGTCGTTGTCAGGTGAACGCGGTCTGGGCTGCGATGGGCGATGAACACGAGTAAGTTGGAAGTCAGGGTCGTGTCTGGCCCTGCATATTGAATATCGAATCCGATGAAGGTGTCTCACCGTGTCTAGTAGAATTCTGTGGCCATCGTCCGATCGCGACATACTAACGAAGTTCGTGAGAAACGCATTGAACGAGGAGCAGGCAGATGTAGGAACTTTTTCTTGACTCCTCGAGTGATTTCATTCGTTTGGAATGTACCGATACATAGATACTCTATGGAATACTATTTAGGGTTGTTCCAAGTATCGACTTTAGGAGGAAAGGTAAAGTGATGGCATAGATATTTATGTATAAAATGCCCGTGCGCGAACATAACTGATACTGAGAGATCCTAGTGAGACAACCAAAAGCCCAATAAAACCCAATAAAACCCAACGACGAACGTGAACCCTTGATGAATGACCCCAAAAACCTAAAGGACAAAAAGACCCCCTATTCCATGTACAACCCAAGATGAATGAGAGAGCTAAACGAATATTGCATTACGCCTAGAATCCCCCTCGTGCGCAAAACGTTTTGTGCATTGTCGCTTACGGCAACGCAAGGTTGTGAAAGAGCATGACTAGCGGTACGGGGTTTGGCTGCGGCGTGCACCACTGCATGGGCACATGCCTGGCGGTCACGGAAATATCAAGAGGTGGCGAGCGGCATCGCAGAATTGGAGTTGAATGGGTCGAATCACTGTCCCAGCTGTCTGAAGATGACGTCGGTGAAGGCTCCATCTCGTTGGAGCCCTCCGATCTGGTGTCAAACTCAGGGACCGGGGACCTGTCTATGGGTACCATGTCCCCGAGCCATTCGTCATCCAGCCGCGAAGAACATTTTGGGACAGATGATTTCCGACAGAAGATGCTGTTCGGTGAAGAGAGGTGGGGAGAATTGACGAGTGTGGGGGGTATGGGGACGGCATCGAGCTGCTTGGAGTAGTTAAGAGAGAGAGACCTCCTCTTTGAAAAGCGGATCTGAGTTGTGTACATCTCGGAAGGCATCGACGAGCTGCTGACTGGGTGTCTAGGGAGTTGGATTGGAGAGGTGGTCGAAGGAGGAGTTAATGCCGCTAAGTGAGGAATGCACAGAGCTATAAATCTGTTTCAGTAGTTCAGTTGACAAATCCTAAAATCAAAACGGTCATCGCTGACATAACGAAGTTTTTACCCAATTCGGAAATGTCGACTCCAGGATGCGTACCCTCGACTGGGATAGGGCACCATCATCAAAACATTATCCAATTGCAAAAGAGCGGTCTAGAAGCGCGGTGCAGCTCTGCTCTGATCGTAAACAAGGCTGGTTGGTCCAGAAAATCATAAATCACGCTTGCAAACGAAGCGAGGCGTGCGACTCACAGAACCCGTCATGAAAGTGCTACCACCAGCACGCAAATCACAGTGTCCAGCAGCAGCGGTGGCTGGTGAGGATCTGTCGTGGTCCGCGGATTGCTTCCGTGTGGCTCGCCGTCCTGGCCCTGACCGATCGGGATCTCAGGTTCAGCAGGTCTCGAGACTGATGGATCAAAGCCAAAAATTTCGAACGTGCTTATTTCCGGTGCGGAAGAATGGTCTGGGCGGTCGGTGGTGGAGCTATTGGTGGGATGGTAAGAGGCTCAGCCTGATCTGCAGCGCATGAAAGTCCTCGGAGCTCCTCAGGCTAATTCAGGGTCGAGACTACCTGCTGCGTGGGGTCTGGAAGACACCCTAGGCTCTCACGATCTGAATGAATGCGCCCGAGTGTCAGAGTTATTCCAGCACGGTCGGTAATATGAATACTTGCAGGAGTGTTAAGCGTTTGCGCTCCGAGGTAGGGTGTTCAATCGAATCAACGCCATTGGACCAATGCCTGTTCTTTAAGAGAGAAGAACCTTGGAAGCCAAGGATCGAAGAATCTAGTCAACCTTAATTTTACAGATCAGTGGCTGCGCAACTGTTCGCACGCCTCAGGCTGGCTGCCACTCCTCGCTGTTTGACCTATTGGCCTAGACCCATTGTGAAACAGCTGGTGCCACGAATAATTTGTGAAGCTGATGCAAATCTATGAGAAACGCGGCTAAACTCAAAAAACGAGAGGAATCGGCGAATAAAATATAAATACCCTGGCGTTGAGCTCAAACGGCCATTCGAAGTGAGCATGGGAAAGGTAATGCTGCAGGTAGCAATATGCGGAAAAGATACAAGCCATCCTCAAACTCTGTCTCATTCCTGCGACGATAATTAATGACACGAAAGCTTGTGGGTACTGGAGACTTACGGATATGTCATCCTGCGAACTTAGAATGACTGAGTGAGTGGTCACAGACATATTCAAGAGATAATACCTCAAGAGGTGCAGCATGACTCGGTGCAAGAATCATGTTCGAGCTCCCTCGCTTCTTGCATTGTGCACTTCACGGATTGGGGACTAACTAAGGACGGCTGACGTGATGATGTGATATCTAAGTGACATACCAGCATTATTCTTGCCTCCCGGGTCAGTTTACCTGCGAGGCAATATTCCGACCAAATGTTCCGAACACGGGCACGACACACATCCGAAAATCACGTCAGTTAGATGACTTATTACCTCGTCGTAGATACGGACATCCAAAAATCCTCGGACGTCCACTCATGGATTAATTCTTGCTTCGGCGATGGCGCTTACACTGAGACCAGGCGGTCCCGTCGCCCGCCCGAACGCAGACATCGAAAGCGAGAAAAAAATCCCTGTTCAACTCGACTTCATCAGTGTGTTCTGGAGGTCGACGATATCGCAGGTGCGTTCCAGTTACCCCATCTACAATCGAAGAAGAAGTCAGAATTCGTGATTCCCACCTAGGAGCTGGAACCTGGAGAATACGTCACGTCGAGCGTGGCATCTGCGACGATGGGATACCGGTCGCGGAGTGTGTACAGGGACGTACCAGTTGACAAAGATGCGCAGAATCTGCGGTTCGAAGACGAGGGGTAGTGATGATCCAAGTTAGCTAGAAGATGACTTGGAAAATGAGGTCATTTATTTTCCTTTCACCTTCCTAGCACATGGTCTATCGCACATCGAGCACACAAGCTGCCTTTTGTTTTCTGCCCATAAGACGACAATTCTGTAGATATGACGTCGTTACCTGTCTTCACCATACATGTATACATGTATTCCTGATCGTGATCATGTTGTGGAAGCCGGCGAGCGATGAACGAAGGTTTGGGCGAGAGCAAAAGCTTAGATCATAGTTGGCCGGCCTGGGGCAGTCGGGTTCGCCTTGGACATTGCTGAGACTGTTTGGAGCCACTGCAGTTTAGCTTCTTGGACCGAAAGGGCGATTCTGATTCAGGCGTCGTTGCACGAACCTACTAGTAACGAGTACGCTGTGGACCCGGAACTTGAAAACGCAAGCATAACCTTTTCAGAAATTCCCACGAACTTCCTACTCCTATAGATGACCTTATGTAAAGTTATTCTAGGGGCGACACTGATACTGATGTCCCTGAGTTCTGATGCCTTTGGTTTTGTAGCCAGAGCCACTGGCAGGTCTAGCTGCCTCAAGCTGCCCTCACGCTGCCATGCATGTGCAAAAGCCGTGTGACCTCGACCTGGTGTTCGTCTACATATTAACATCTCTCCTGGGCCTTGGCTAGGCTGGAACTTTATCACGCATGTTCCAAAACCCATTCCAAAACCCAGATGTGGAGATCACAGGCACCCCGCCTTGGTCGTTTTGTACATATCAACCATGTCTCTGGTTAGTGCGCCTTCAAGTTCCTCATGTCTTCTATCATCGCCGCTATTTTTCTCGGTGCCGCCGCCGTCCAAGGCCCCTCCTCGCTCGTCACGAGTCAAAACATCACTGCTTTGACGCCCTCTCAGATCAACTCGTATACCCCGTTCACATACTATGCGAGTGCTGGCTATTGTACCGCCGCTCAGACGCTAGCATGGAATTGCGGAGGTACGTCAATTTGCACGCCACTGTTGCGCGGTGCGTGATCGTGGCGGAGGCTGACCCGGACAACCACTTGTTGGTAGCTAATTGCGCGGCCAATCCCACCTTCGAGCCTGTCGCATCTGGTGGTGATGGTGATTCAGTTCAGTACTGTAAGATTGGCCTTCGGAATTAGGAACTCCAATATCTGACATTTTAAAAATAAGGGTTTGTTGGCTATGACCCGTCCCTCCACACAGTGATCGTCTCGCACCAAGGAACCAATCCCTATGAAATGTGAGAGTCGTTGTCGGCCTCCCTCATTTTACCGCGTAGTCATTTCTGAATGTCGATCCGTTGGCAGTTTGCCCCTCGTGACGGATGCAGACTTCTTCCTCACCAACTTGAATCCCACTCTATTTCCAGGGATCAGCTCCGCCATTGAAGTACACGATGGTTTCCACGATGCACAGGCAAAGTGCGTGTCCTCCATCCCCCACACTAAAATTTACTAATCGATTCACTTTATTACGGCAGGACAGCCCCGCTTGTCCTCTCGGCTGTGAAAACAGCCATGTTCAAGTATAACACGACGTCCGTGACGATGGTCGGTCACTCCCTTGGTGAGTCCCAAGGATCCCCCCCCTGATAAGTTGATGTATTCATTTTCCGATTACCCGATTTCCATACTTACATACAGGCGCCGCTATCACACTCCTCGACTCCGTCTACCTGCCTCTCCACCTCCCCGCCGGAACAACTTTCAAGACTATTGGGTACGGCCTCCCACGAGTCGGCAATAAAGCATTCGCAAACTACGTCGATGTCAACCTACACCTGACACATATCAACAACCTGAAGGATCCCATCCCGATCTGCCCTGGCAGGCTCTTGGGCTTCGTACACCCCGCTGGTGAGGTGCACATCGAGTCTTCGGGGGAGTGGGCAGCGTGTCCCGGTAAGCTTTTCTTTCTTTCTTTCGTGTATCGTGAAAAGTGAGTGATTGTTGACGCGAACGTGACGGTGGATATATAGGTCAGGATAACCCGAGCACTCAGTGCATCGTTGGCGATGTTCCCGACATCTTGGAATCCGACGAGTCGAATCACGACGGACCGTACAATGGAGTCGAGATGGGCTGCTGAGCGCAGTGAATGGCGGTGTGCTAGGGGTGGGATGATGGCGCCGCCGCCACCGATGATTGTTGATGGAATGGTCCTAATTATAGGGAAGGTACTTGTTTCACTTGGAGTATCGGTTCGGTCCATGTCACATTACTATGTAGTTTAGTGTCAAGCCTTTGTTTCATTCACTCGCGCGCTTCTATACTTCTTGCCTTACATCTGTTCTTTAGGATAAATATTACTATGTATTGATTACGGACACGGGTCATAATTAATTAACGCCATCGATCATTCGCACAGCGTTGGCGATTTTTCAAGTTATTTATCGTCCAGGAGTCGTCTCCGTTGGATGACTCGTTACCTCCTTCCCATAAAATACCCAAGTCCAAGGAACACGAAATACCCTGGACCCGATGAAGGGGATGCTGTCAGGAACTACCCGTTCCTCACCTGCCTCGTGACCACTCGTGTCTCACTCAGACCACTTGTGTTTCCTTTTTCTTTGTCAGTGTTCCGGCTTTTGTTCGTAGTAGAATAAAGCTATGTTCGACGCTGAGGGCGAGGTCAGCATCGAACTGGTCTTTCCCCCTAGCATTCTACGCTCCGCTTCTCTCCTCTCGCTTGTTCGCCATGACCAACGCCGACTTTAACAAAGGCCAGGGCTGACCGCTCATTGACGTAGCTTACCTTCATGTAAGACAGGGCAAAGATAATCTTTTGCCTGTCAGTGGAAGAATCGTCGGCGTTTTCAAAATACAAGAGTATGCCAGCGTGGCGAAACCACCAACAAGGAAAGGCACAAGTGGAGTGGGACACGAACGAGGCAGGTGAGGAACGAGTGATCACGAGGGGGGAGACAGCCAGTGAGGGATCATAGTTCCTGACAACGCCCATGGAGGGCAGAGCGTCAAGCCTGATCGAAAATACTGTGTAGTACCCCCGCGAGCGAATCACGTTGTAGGAGGAACACCGCACACTATCAGGTCGCCACTGATGGTAGGAAAGAAGTGTCAAACGTCTGGAAGCATGGAGGTATGGACATTCATAGATCCCCATCGGACATCCCCCCGTGAGTTAATTCCCGCTTCGATGGCAGAGTTTGCACTGGGATAACGCGGTTCCGTCGCTCACCTGAACGCAGTCTGCACACTGAGCAGGACTGCAGGACTGCAATCTCAGCAGAAAGTGAGTCTGGATATGAGATCAGCATGCGATATTTGACAGACATGAAAACAAAGTAAGCACCCGACATGTAGCGCGATGTCGGCGTTAAGTGGATGTGACCCTATGGAGGAAAAAGGTCGGTTCAACTCGATTCCATCAATGTGTTCTGGGGGTTGATGATACGTTCCAACGTCAAGGTTCGTGATTCCCACTTAGGAGCTGGAGGTATACGGTGCTACTCCGTACTCCAGAAGTAGCTCACCCAGACCGCAAGAGGGCAATTGTTTCATAATTCGAAAGGCACTGAGAGACAACATAGAAAATATAAGCGGATCAAACAAAGTAGGGCTATGCGGGGAAGAGTTTGAAGATCCAATTGGGATGGGATGATGAGATGATCTGAGACGATGAGTGCGTAGGAAAGACAGTGCGAGAGCAATCGAAATTAGGCTTGGGACAGTAATGATAAATAAACCAGGAGGAAGAAGACCTTCCGCCATGAACAAGAACATTCTTGCGAGTGTTGGCGCGACCAGGCGCTCACCGCGGCGTTGTACATTGATGGGACGAGTGCTCCAGGGCATTCCATCATTTTTAGTCCTCCCTCATCTCTTCGTCAATGATATCTCCACGGAGACTAAAGTGCTCGGATATAGCGGGGCTGGACGCGAGAGAGGGTGGCAATTTGTGTGACATCTTTGGCACGTAGTCTGGACTGAGCAGGGTAGGCGAGAGCAGGTTGCCAACGTCGTCAGCGAATGAGGTCCGTACCGTAAGATGCTGCCGGGGAACGGTAACGAAGGTGGCAGGTGGTAACAGCGAGTTCCCGTACTTGGCGATTGGCGAGGGAGGAGGAAGTGCAGGGAGAGGGGCTGTGGGTGGTGGTACAAGGGGAACAGTACGGCGGACGGCACGGCGCGTTCTAAATCACTGTGAGGAAATGTCGTCCATATATCCATTAAATCACTTACCGGAAAGTTGGATTAATGACCCCACCCAGACTTCCACTCCGAAGTCTGCCAAATAGACTATTGTTCTCGGAAGCTTCGTTGGTGCTAACACTTGCAGCGCGACTGCGCGTAGGGGACATGATTCCACTACGTTGGAGAGCAGCACCTGCATTCCGGGCTGGTGACTTGATGAGAGCCATTGGGCTCGCGCCGATATTCATACTGGAGCGACGTCGGCGCATTTGAGGACGATCGCCGTTTGTGTGCGTACTAGTAGCTTTTGGATAGGGACTTTTTTGTCCCATGGGAGTAGGCGTCACGCTCAACTGACGATCCACAGGGTCAACAGGGCTTGCTGAGATGAGCATTGGGGAGGATGGTGGCACAGGAGTCGTAGCTCTGGAAACGTAAGGCGCAAGAAGGCCTGACGAGAAAAAGGCAGAATACGTGGCCATCGTTGTCCGTATTTATGTAAAGTCGCGTCTACAATCTGTCGTTGTCGTTGTCTTGCTCAACGTGCACTTGAGAGAACAAGTTCAACTTTCATTTCCATTTTGGGCTGCTCCTGTATTGTATTTCATAAACAATAGCACGTGACTGCCTTTGAGTCGGGCAGTCTAATGTGACCAAAGTCCTCTACTGCCTTGTCGCTGTACTTGTATTGGTTCGCTCGACATGTTTTTCATTGCGAGTCTTTTTTGTTCTCCTCCACTCTATCACGCTGAACATCCACTCAGAAAGAATTGACACACACAATCCTCCTCCACCCGTCCTACTTTGGCCCTCGCATGCTCCAGTTCTTGGAGTCTAAACTTTACGCAGATGTTGAAGGCACATGTTCAGGCGCGTTCGGATACATCATAGCCGTTGTCTCCATTCTCGATATCGGAAAAGGCATGGTCATCAGTGGGAGTGGTCAGGCTGAGTTCGTCACGCGGTACCGTGCAATCGTGTTCAAGCCATTCAAGGGTGAGGTGGTGGATGGTGTCGTCAATAACGTGAACAAGGTGTGCCGAGCATCCATAGTTTGGCCACGTACGATGATTCTTACTCGTGGTGGTAGATGGGCTTCTTTGCAGACGTAGGACCGCTCCAGGTTTTTGTTTCGCACCAAGTTGTCACGTTCGCCTCTCTGTCCTGTGCGGTTGCTCATATTCTCTTTAGCTTATACATCCAGACATGAAATTCGACCCGAACTCAAATCCGCCGTCATTTGCCTCAGAGGATCAGGTAAGGGATCACTTTGTCGCGCTATTGGTCATCGACAACAGGGATTTTATCAGATCATCGAGAAAAACACTCGTGTCAGACTAAAGATTGTAGGTACGCGTGTCGACGCGACTGAAATTGTAAGTCATCTCATCCATCACATTATACCCGTCCAATGACCCATTTGATAAAGTTTGCCATTGGGACTATCAAAGAAGACCATTTGGGCGTCATAGACTAACCTGTGTATCACTGTTGGTTTTCTGCTGGGATTGTATCCTCATTTCATTTTGTAACTTTGGTGATGCGCGGCGTCATGCTACCACCGCTTTGGAGCTAACAACTCCGATCTAGCGGTGAACTTGTTGGAGTCACTCATCCAAGCTGGAACAAGCAGCCGTAGCTTTTCCTTGGACTCCACGATAAACGTTGGTGGAGCTCTTTTCGAGATTTGACAAGGCTGTCTGCTGCTAAGAAAGACGAGCACATAGCGATGACTCTTATGAATCTTTGCAAGTTCGGGTCTTCTCATCGTCTTAGGCCCATCCATTTGGAGCCAATATATAGTAGTGGTCCCTGTTTTGTTTTGGAACGGATGATTTTGGGACGATCGTTCGTGACCGCGTGAGTGTTCATCACATGTGAGCTTGCCCCATTCGCCATCCCACAGTAATTAATATACTTCCCCACACTCCCAGTTTCCACATGTGATGTCAGGTTGTCCTTCACTTGACTTAGTACCCAGTGTACTGGTACAGAAACACTGACTTGACTGAGGCTGCTCGATGGGCAGTTGGTCACGATGCCAACCCTCCCCTCCAGTTCAGAACCCGCTCTACGGAGTGATCACAACTACTGCATCGACAATACTCGTGATAACCTTCACTAGAAAGCCCGTCCGATGCGGCGCTCAAAATTGGACAAAGCCAGCGGGTTTCCCCCTGTGAATCTCAGCCTAACTGACTGGGTACGCACTTGGCCGAGAGCCCCGGCAGGTGTCTCCTTGTGTGGTTTATTGATAGATTCATGCAGGCTCCAAACGTGTGTCGATATAATGATGCATTGATGAATGATGATCACTTGTATCAGTCTTGCGGCATGTCTTAAAGTAGGGCACGGCAACGCATGATGCGTAGCTGATCATCAGCGTTCTCTCCCACGGTGCTGGGACTTGTGTTCGTCTCTGGCCTAACGCTCTTTATCAACCCATATTTTTGATCATATACTCGGTTTTGATAATCTTAGTTCCGAGAAAAATGCAGGCGATGTGACCATTGGATGCCAAGGTCGTGCTATCAAGTCTCGTGTAACCTTGGTGCGTTGTCATCTAATCGTCACACCTATGCGCTCCTATGCGTCGAATGATGGTCGCTGATTGGTCAAGTTCTGATGTAGTACAGCCATCTAAAGGTGTCGCATCCGTGCCAGATGATGCAGGACGCATGTGCATCTGTGCCATGTGTTCATACATGTCGGAGGAGAAGCTGTATGCCTGACAGCTCTCATCATATGGACGTTGGATCTTCTTCCTGGTTCCATGATTGCTATTTATGTGCCCACTGGAATATTGTTCTATAAAACCCGAGCATAAGGGTCGACACCCGGGCCCACACGACTCTCAGGCAACTCGATCTCCCTGCGTCTCTGGAAGCACGCTGTTGCAATGTCCTCCGTACTCGCTGTCGCTGTTCTCGGTGCTGTGGCCGCGACGGCCTCCCCTGCTCTGTCTGCACGCCAAAGCATCACTGCTCTGACGACGGTACAGATTGACTATTTCACTCCCTACACATACTACGCGAGTGCTGGGCGCTGCACCCCTTCGCAGACCCTTGCATGGGATTGCGGAAGTGCGCCCAGACACATCTCACTTATCTCTTGTGACTAACAACCTGTCGATAGCTAACTGCGCAGCCAATCCTGACTTTGAGCCCGTCGCATCTGGTGGTAACGGCGACTCTGTCCAATACTGTGAGGTCACATCCAAGTGTGAATGTCTGCCATCCGAGATACTTACGATATCCAAGGGTTCGTTGGATATGATCCTAACCTCGACACCGTCATTGTCTCGCATCAAGGAACGGACCCCTCTGAAATGTAAGAAGTATTTTTAGCTTTCGAGCTTCGCTGATGATCTGCAAAACCTTCCAGCGAGCCTCTCGTCACTGATGGCGACTTCTTCTTGACAAATTTGGACTCGACGCTGTTCCCAGGGCTCAGTTCGTCCATCGAAGTCCACAACGGTTTCAAGGATGCACAGGCATCGTATGTCGTTTCACGATGCTTCGCCCACTGCCGCGGCATGCTAATCAATCAATTCATTATGAAAGCACTGCCACGGATGTCCTTGCGGCCGTGCAGACAGCCATGTCCACGTACAGCACCACGTCTGTAACCATGGTCGGCCACTCCCTTGGTAAGTCCCCAGGCTGTCTGATGTTGTTCAGCCCGATCCGGTAGATCCGGTCATACCTGAGTGTACTCACCCTTCGTGTCACGTAGGTGCGGCTATCACACTTCTCGACTCTGTATACCTCCCTCTCTGGCTCCCCGCTGGAACGACATTCCAGACCATCGGCTACGGTCTTCCTCGCGTTGGAAACCAGGCATTCGCAAACTACGTAGATGCCAACTTGCACCTGACTCACATCAACAACGAAGAGGACCCCATCCCGATTTGCCCTGGCATGTTCTTGGACTTTGTCCACCCCTCCGGTGAAGTACACATCCAGGACTCTGGCGAGTGGGCAGCTTGCCCTGGTGAGCATCTCCGTCCTGGTGCATCTCCCAAGTCGTATAGCTAACGTGGTGACTCGGCAGGCCAAGATAACCCAAGCGCACAGTGCATCGTCGGTGACGTTCCCGAAATTTGGGATGGCGACTTGTCAAATCACGATGGTCCTTACAACGGCGTTGAAATGGGTTGCTAAATGAACTTGAGAACGATGCCGTTTGCTGACTCTAGGATCGGTTGCAAGTATCGATTGTACAATGGTTAAACCTTCTGTCAATTAGGGCTTTTGGACTTTTTGATCTGGAACTACGGGCATGCATGCACCATGCAATTAATGTCAAGTCTATTGGTTAGTATCTTCAGAATGTGCGCG
Source organism: Paxillus ammoniavirescens (assembly GCA_014904835.1). NCBI lineage: Eukaryota > Fungi > Basidiomycota > Agaricomycetes > Boletales > Paxillaceae > Paxillus > Paxillus ammoniavirescens. The sequence continues at coordinate 55,448 of MU121052.1, forward strand.
AGGTTAGCCCCGACGAGAAATCAAGTGTCAAGCAACTAGCGTCTTAAGCATAACACGGTGGATACTGTATCTGGATCGAACTTGCTCTTACAAGACACTGTCCAATCATCTACTCACCTGTGTGTCGCTATGATATCATTCCATCGCGGAAGATATCGATGAATGACGATCACAAATTCACCAACAAGAGTATGTGTAGATTAGACCGACCAATTGATGGGCACTGACCACCTTTAAGACACTAGGACATCGACTCCGTTCGAATTCACAAGATATGCGAAAACCATAGCCTCTGTTATTCTCAACAACACTGCACGTCACTTTTACATAGTGTCCCACAGAAAAAGTGATAGAGAATTGAGTACAGCAGCACTACCCGATTTACGCGTCGAGGTCGAGGGGAGAGCAACCGAGGTTGACGACACCATTCTGCGGGCTAAATTCAGTCCCGGCCTTTCGAAGAAGGCGCTGTGACTCACGTAGTCGTTGTCAGTGCAGCAGACTGGCTTCTGCGTGCACACTGCACCGGCGCTAGTGCCAAGACCGGTGATTGGGGTGCAGGTGAGACCGATCAGGCCGGTGATGCTGGGGAGGGCAATGCCGAGCGACTTGGAGAGCGAGGCGAGCTTGGCGGGGTCGTTCTACGGAGAAAGGAG
>MU121053.1:2660-21529 GCA_014904835.1 Paxillus ammoniavirescens
AGCATTAGAGTATCCAGTGACCTACTGCTCATTGGTTTTGCATTATCAGTTCGGCCGTCAATGGGAAAAATGGAATTACATTACATATTTTTGGAAGGAAGCACTCGAATACAGACCAGTGCAGCTCAACAATCTGGGTGAAAATGTTGTTCAAGTATTTTTGGCACAATGAGACCAGACACTAGTCGAGAGTCTTAGATTCTAGGTGTGTTCACAGCCTGGAAAATATGAACCCAAAATTGGAATTCGTAACGAATTCTCCATCGCCAGCTTATCACTGATATCAGTAAATACTTCAGACACCAAGAGTTCAGTGTCGCTTGCATCCCCATCGACTACGAAGACTATGGGGCGGCCTTCTTTGTCACACATGGCGTGGTGGACCGAACGGCCACGACGAGTCGGTACACGGCATTCAAGGAAGATCGGTGTGCACTGAGCAGCTGTTTTGGGGCTTGGAGGAGGAGTTGCCGTTTCTCAAAGACCTACGCTTTGTGACAATTCCGGGCCCTTATCAGAAGAGTTTGCCAACTGGAAGAGAAACCCATCGCGGACTCGGGCTTGATGTCCTAGAGATGTCATGATAAGGATATGACATCGATAATGCAAACCCCAAACGTTGCGTAGCTTCCAAGTTGTTAATATAATCATACACCATTTGAAACGATCTACATACTACTATATACTCGTTTGAACTATTTGTTGGTAGTGCCTTCACTAAAGACTGATCCTGAACACCGAGGAAAAGATCACGTCGCACGACCAAAAGAGTGCAGTCCGTAGGCCTGCGCACCCACCATCCATATGGGTGAAAAAATAAGAAGCACGGCTACGGGTATAACAGTAGCATAATCCAGCGTGAAGGGTTCTGAGATGACGTTAATGTGACATGCTTGCATGCCATGATTGACACCCCGAAAACGGAAGGAAGCACAAAAAAGTGGGGGGCGGGTGATCTCAAGCCAGGGGCGTGATTGGAAACAATAAAACCGTCAATAGTCATCCAGACTAGCCACATATCGTTGTTTGATGATGGGGGTGACTTCGACGCAAATCCAGCCTTCGTCTGATGAACTCCGAGATTTTCGACGCAGAAGCATCGCGGGATTGAACCTCGCGCTCTTTGAAGGTGATGTGGGTGACGCAGGTGGAGATGGGCTGCTGTACGAGAATGGACTTCTGCTCTCCGAGCCGGAGCTAGAGGTCGGAGATCCTGGAGAAGTTCGCTCACCACCAAAGGTTCGCCGTTTTTGGAGACGGCGGCGTGGTGTGGATGGGGAAGATGGAGGCGAACACTCTGCCCGCTCCAGCAACTGTGGTGGAGTGCTGGGGGCGAATCTCGGGGCACTCTGGAGACCGTTGCCCACGTCGATGTAGTTCGAAGTGGACGTGGTTGTCGTCGAAAAGCGAGATTTCTGTGATAGACGATCAGATAACAGACATCACGTAGTAGATACAATGTGGCTGACCAGGTGCGTGTGGCGGCTCATGCAAAATTCGTTTTCAGGATGATATTTGTCGACCATCAGGTCGGACCTGAGCCGGAGCCTCCCAAATGCTGATGGAGTCCTGAAAGCTGACTCCATATCCAAACGGTCAAAGTAAGAACTCTGAAGAGACCGCTTCGGTTTGAGTGTTATGTCGTGTGAGTACACATCCAAGCCATCATACGTCGAGGATGCGCGCGCTTGCAGGTATCTCGTGGATCTGGACTGTTTAGCGGTACGCGGCACGCGGTGCAAAAACGCTTTGAACGCGTCTTGGAAGGTGGCCAGCGTCGCGGTGCTCTCTTCCGTGGTGTCCGTGTCTCGATCAACGGAGATGGCCCGAGAACAACGGTCATCGTCAAATACATCAGGACGGGACGCTATCCCTGTCAGACTGTCGGACTCGAGAAGCGCTGGGCCGGAAAATGTGACCATCCCCTCCTCTGGGTCCCACAGCGCTGCGAAAGTCAAAGCGGCCTTCTGAGGTATGATTTCGGTCCAACGTTTGTCATGGCTATTGTCACTGGATGCAGTGGGTGAAGTGTCCATCGAGAGATACAACTACAAACCGAAAAAAAAATCACGATTGATCAGAACAGAGGGATGCAGAGTGAGGGGAGCGGACCCGTGACTTACTTTATTTCGTCCTTTGATAGAGCACATGCTGAATGAAGGCTGAAAAGGCACCCGCGAGTAAGGCTGTTGTGGGGAAAGAACGAGGGCGACTAAAGCGTCGGGCGCTGAGAGCAATTTATGATGGACAGAAACCCTGCAGGGAAATCACGGAAGTGGTGACGCCTAAGGATTGTCTATGGGTGAAAAGGAAAGACAGTCGAGTGAGAAGGGAAGGAGGTGGATGAATCCAGCCGTCGTATGCCTGCACACGGTAGGGAGGTGCGGGAACTGCCCTAAGGGAGGATGGGCAGGCACTCGGAATCGTGAAAGTTTTATGGGACGCGTCCCCCTTTTCCTCGTGCATCAAAAGGGTTGACATACCGGGAAGTCCCCTTCTTTTGGGGGAATGACTCCAAGACTCATACCCGCGTCTCATCACAGATCTGCAAGTCACGTGCACTGCGATTAATGTCATCTCCGTGAACGCACGCCCCCAGGCTCCCACACGTGTTAATATCTTGTATGATGGAACACAAAACACTGCAGGGTGCGATGTCAAAAAATCGGCCACCAGCGGGTATTAGGGGGTGACCTCATTGCGAATAATGAGGGGATCTCGTCATGAACGGCGACTAAGCGGGTGAGTGGGCAAATGCCGCAGACGATCAGTGAGTGCTGCCCTCGACCAGAAGAATGTACTAACCGGTTAGGGAATGCCTCTTGGAGGCTAATCAGTGTTAGAAGCCAAAAGCTGTTGTTTACTGCAAGATTTTTCCTGTGGGCGATAGCTCACCTGGCGGCCGCACTGAGAAAATAGGAGAAGGAAGGGGGGTTAGAGGACAGTGATGCTTCGCCCGCAGTCATAACGGGGAGTCGCCAAGTGAGAAGAGCTAGAAGAGAACGTTGCATGCCTTGCGATGGGCCAAGCTTCCCTGGCCAATAGAGCGGATGGAGGGCGGTCAAAATGGTGCAATTGGAAGTCTGAGGACGTCGCATTTCTTCAACGAGCTGAAGAAGTCCTAGAGGCGCTCACGGATGCAGTCCTAAGAGTGAAGATACGATCTCGACGGTCGGTACACTCTGAGTCCAATTATGATATAGAGTATCACTGGCAGAAGTGACATTGAGGCGTCTTCAAAACGAAAGATCCCTTGGAGTCTCTCGAACAGAGAAGCTGAACGTTCAACATGCGATGACAGTCGCAAATGAAAGACGACTTGGAAGTCGGGGACGTTGCCAACAAGCGATTAGCATTGCAGTGGGAGGGTCGAGCCTGTCAACATAGTGACCGTGTGATAGACAAAACTGGTAACTTACACAGGACTAGTCCACTTCCAATCAACTTCTGCGCGTTACTCCAGGTTACTCCCCTGCCTCAGGTCTTCAACAATTCTCCGTAACCTTTTCTCTCTTCTCACTCGATAACTAAAATCAACATCATACCGTGCTAGTTTTATGCAAATTGCCGCACGATGACCACCGCTGCCGGGCTATCTCGACGACGTGTTGCTACAGCATCCTCATCATCGGTCACTGGAGATGATACGTCAAGCCCAGGCTGGCACTCAAATGGGTCAGCTTCAAATGGCCCAGTAGCTACCCATGCAGGCTCTGCGTTTGAAGGCGGCAATAAAATTGCGTTCGACCCTCGCGACCTTGATCAAGACAAGGAAGACAGCCGCCACGGTGGCAGAATGCCTCGTCTCACCATCATGGAGGAAGTTCTTCTCCTTGGATTGAAGGACAAGCATGTATGTCATCACAACCTCGTTTCTTTGACGCTTCCCGGTGTCTTCTCTGCGGTTCCGCGCCTCTTCTGCGTGTTCCGCAGCATCAGGGCACAACCGCTTTACAATTTGGGAAGTTGAAGCTGCACTCTGCGGAATGGTTCAGGTGCTCTGCTTTTATGGACTTCCTCTCTGCTACCTGTCGTACCCTAGCTAACATCTATGAGTTGCGTAGGGCTACCTCTCTTTTTGGAACGACAGCATTTCCTATGCCCTCCGAGGGTGCATACTCATTGAACTTGCACTTCGTCGCCGGATAGCACTCGTCAAGGATGTCAATCGACGGAGAAACCCCATTCCTGATCGCCTGGTGGAAGTCATCGACGATAGACAAACGGGAGAGACAATCCTTGACGAGGCGCTCAAGATGATGAAGGCTCAAGAAACGGACAAGTTCACAATCACCGGTTGGGTTGATCTTTTGAGCGGTGAGTCGGTCTAAACGTGGAAGTAATCGCTAAATGCTGGGGGTGTTCTATGCTTACCATTTCCATACAAATCCGTGGTTGTGCAGGTCAGCTGGCTAACTTGCTTATCTTTAGGAGAAACGTGGAACGTAATGAAGATTGGGTACCAACTCAAGCAAGTTCGAGAACGCCTTGCAAAAGGTCTCGTCGACAAGGGTGTTCTCCGGACGGAAAAGCGCAATTTTCTCCTTTTTGATATGGCCACGCACCCTGTTGCCGACGTCCGAACCAAGGAATCCATCATAACACGAGTTGTGTCATTGTTGACTGCGTCTACTTCCACCGTACCAAATAGTGCCCTGGACAAGGAGGGGACGCAATGCAGGGTCACGCGTGCCGTTTGCCTGGTGTGTGCGGCTTATGCAGCTAGCGTCTTGGACAACGCTTTTGGTCGGCTAACCTACGAAGACCGGGAAGCTGCTTTCCAAAGATGTGATGAAGTGTTAGCGGAGTTCGCATGTTGGCCCTTTGGAAGCAACTCAGGGCCAGGCACCGCGAGTGGTCGTAGGAGGGAGGCAGTGAGGATCGGGATGGGCAGTAGCTTGCCAAGCGGGCGGGAGAGTGTCCTTGGTCTAGTTCAAGAAGTAAAGAAGGAGATGAATGGAGAGGAGGATCTTGGATTCGAGTTGATTGCTGGGGTGTTGGAGGTACTGTCAAAACTAGACTCGCTATTGTAAGAGCGTGCCCTTTGCGACTTTTCTCGCTCGCTCTTCACACCGACCGTCATCATATCCGCTTCCTGCACCCATTCATTATTGTAACTATCGCCGTGGCTGGCTTCCCCTAGTTGCCCGTAGACAGACCATTCAGAAGACACTCGTTCCTTCTGCTTACTACCAACTTCGCTTGACTTCGATGCGCCCGACTACCTCGGGCTGAGCAGCATGCAATCGATTTTTATGATGATTGCCTGCGCCACTTTTGCCAGCTGTCCTTCAGTGGCTGGTGGACTCGTTACATAGCAATGGTAACTTGTCGGACCTATCGCAACCTTGTTTTTGAAACATTGAACCCTTGCCACGAGTGCTCGCAACGGTATGGTGAGTCATTGACTAGGATCCAGTGTTCAGAATTGCATCACGAGAGGACCTTGAAATGTGTCTACCGATATTTCCGCTCATGGACAGGTTACAAGCGTTTCTCAGGACTTGCCAAGTACTGGTGGCAGCCAGCTTTACGCTTTTCAAACAGATCAAACACGGATGCTGTGAAGGAGTTTTTTCTACCTGATCGCATATGTCACACATACGCAACGTTGTGGCTTTGGTTTCACTCAACGCCAACAGGTAACTCCGTATCATATCAGCCGCTGCACCTCCAACTCGACTAGAATCATCAATTGCTGTCCGTGTCCAGGCTGGTACTCCATACAAAACACGCCGTTCTGCCTTTCCTCATCACCCTGCGTCCCTGACTGTGGTTACGAGACCTTCCCGAGACTGTAATCACTGCTGACTTTCATTGCCGACTATCATCACTTGGACCCTACCCTCGTAATCTGATTTAAACCCCTCCTTTTCATCGTGTTTCACGTTCTATTCCCCCCCCCTGCCGCCGTACACCCGCCTTCCATAGACTACGCCACCCTTCTACGATGGTGTTCAACTACGACGCCTCAGACCCCTTAGCCGTTGTCACTGCTCCTCCACCTAACGAGTTGCCCGAAGATAAGGCAGCAAGGGAAGAGCGGGAGGCCGAGGCTCAGAAAATTAGCGACCAGATTGATGAAGAGATTAGTGCGGACAGAGTAGCGCTCAAGGAGAAGGAGCAGACTGTGAAGATACTCTTACTCGGCCAAAGCGAAAGTGGTGAGTCACCTGTGCACTCCCCGTCCCAGCGCCAGCTATCAGATTGTCGGTCGACAGAGCTAACTGCCATGCTGCCGGTGCCACAGGAAAATCTACCACGCTCAAGAGTTAGTGGCATGATTTCGTCGACCCCTGTTATCGCTGACGGTGTGACAGATTTTCGTATGCGATTTGCTCGAGATAAGTGGGTGCAGGAACGAGCGTCATGGCGAACCGTCATCCAACTCAATCTCGCACGCTCCGTGAACACGATCCTCGAAGCCCTCCAACAAGAGATTAATAATGATAACGAGGAAGATGCCATTCCTCTTGCAGACAAGCACCACCTACTCCAAGTCCGCCTCCGGCCACTTCGTGGAGTAGAGCACGACTTGAAGCGACTGTTAGGAGCGAGGCCTGACGAAATACAAGATTCACCACCTCGAACGTCCCCTCGGGCATCATCAGAATTCTTCGTCCGCTCTTGGAACTGGCGGGATTTTTTACAAGCCTCACGCAACGGCGATAGCTCCCGTCGGTCACTCAGGCATGATGTGAGCAGCCACGATGTCACGGAGGTGATCGCAGGGTGCAAAGACGATATTAAGGCACTGTGGGAGGATGATGTGATTCAGGAGATGCTAAGGAGACGTAGGGTCCGACTTGAGGACTCGGCAAGCTTGTTTGTACCTCGTCCTCCCCTGATATGTTGTCCACTAACCTGTACATTGCCACCAGTTTCTTGGCGGCTTCAGAGCGTCTAACTGCTCGCGACTACGAACCAACAGACGATGATATCGTTCGTGCACGCCTTCGCACTCTAGATATTCAAGAGCACGAGCTGAGCGTTGACGACGGTACGCAAAATCAACCTTTTTCGCCATGAAATGAGACGAGAGATTATCTTTCAGACGGGGAAAGGCAAACGTGGAAAGTTTATGACGTGGGTGGTTCGCGCACCCAGGTATGTCAATGCTTCTCATTCCAGGCATCATCGTCGACACATGCTTACGGACATGGAGCGTAATGCGTGGCTGCCATACTTTGACCAAGTGAATGCCGTCATCTTCCTAGCCCCTATATCGTGTTTCGACGAAAGACTCCATGAAGATCCGAGGGTGAACCGCTTGGAAGATTCTTTCATCCTATGGAAAGCCATCTGTTCATCAAAGCTCTTGAGCCGTACGACACTCATCATCTTCCTCAATAAGATCGATCTTCTGGAGAAGAAGATAGAGAGTGGCATCATGGTCAACCGGTATCTACCGTCATACGCTGACAGACCAAACGAAACCATGTCGGTCGTCAAATGTGTGTATCCCTTTCCTGTGCCGCTTTAGGTGGCTAACTAGCTCGACACCAGACCTACGTCAGAAGTTCAAGGATACGGTGAAACACAACTCACCGGAGCCACGAATGTGTCACATATATCAAACATCAGTCATAGTTGAGTTGTATCTTCCCTCGGTCGGGTGTCATGGATGCTGATTGCTCCGGCCCCCAAGAACACGAGAACGACGGCGCAAACTTTATTATCTGGTGAGTTCTTGCTTCTTGGCCAAGGCAACCTCCTGATTAACTAATCCAGTACGCGATGGGATCTTACGGGAGCATCTCAAGAAAGCGAACCTAGTTTGATGTAGGGGAAGTTATTTGCTGTTCCATGACAAAGATGTACAAGTGGACCTTGCGGGCGAGTACTGCCCACGCCCTATTATCGGGCGAATACATATACCGGGTATCTCACTGCCTAATACAAGCTATCTTTGCATATCGCTCTGCAATCACTCAATTCTAAAGCGGTTTCCATCCCTCGCCAGCTGGCCACTTGAGGTTGTCAACCTCAGTCAACGAGTCACGATGTGAAACTGCGTTCGTTTGCCGCTTGTCTTGATCGTCACCTGAGCTTGGTTCGTCGTCGGTGGTAGGCTCCGAGTAAGGATCACGGTCAATATTTGTAGCCGCCCACCGCGTATCTGGCATCAACCGCTCCTCGCCATCTTCTCGCCACCAGGTCCCACCAAGTTGTGCGTGGTTGACGTATCCGCGTCTACTGATACCTGCTTCCGCCTTGTACCTTGCAGCCTCGAGCTTGGGCTGAGCTTTGAGCTGCAAATTGGATATCGTCTTTTGGATATTTGATATCGGCGAGGTTTCTGCGTTGTCTTTGTCGCGAGTGAGGGAAAGATGACGTGAGAGACCTTGGAACGAGGACATGCGCGAATGAGAACGCGACGAAGCTGTGGTGGGAAAGTTGGGAAGTTCCGTCGTGCTCGATGTCGGCGTCAGCTGTACGCTCTCTGGTCTTTTTCTTCTCGGTGGAGGAGGCAGCTGCGGCGCGCCAGGATGGTGCATCGATTTGGAACGCGTGACCCTGGGTGAGGAAGGGGAAGAGGTCTGGGAGTCGTCTATGGAGGGCCGACGATCAGGATGCATCGGAGGCACGGGGTTTGGGCCCGGGCCGGGGACTGAGGGTACATGGTCTGTGTTCGTCATCGAGGGAGAATTTGTTGAGACCAGAGAGTCCCGACTCGGTAAGGGTGGTCGGAATGGTGCGGTGGTCAATGGCGAAGATACAGATTTGAGGGTAGCACTAGCGACCTGATCAAGTGAAGGTAACGAGCTCGACGTGGAGGAGGGTGAGCTTGGTTTTCGTCGACGAGGTAACGGCGGCACGAAAGTCGCGCCTTCAGACCCGGAGTCGTTGGGTAACTTATAAATATGTTTGGAGGGACTCAAACTCCGCGTCCGGCTACTCCCAGAAGAGCCCGACGACGTCGTTTTCAGTACTTGAAGGACGCGCTCTCGATCAAGTTGCTCTTCTGCGCGTTTCATGGTCTGCCCTTGTTTGCTGGCCTCGAGTGATTGCCGCATGAGCGGACTTGTCATGTGGGTCGGTTTGGTGGCAATGAGAGGTGGACCGAATGGTGACATGAGGTTCGCTGTTGGCATGATCATCGAGGGGACAGCTTCGGAGGCTCGAGGGGCTACCAATAGGGCAGGCTTTCTAGGAGGTAAGGGCGGGAGTTTACCGTTCTTCGCAACACAAGGAGCACCTGCAACCTTATCTAACGACTTCTCCGCTAGTTCGCCACGATCAGCCTTGTCATGCATGAGGAACGGGTTGTGACTAATCTTCTGGCTGTGGCGCCGCGGTATCACTGGCGGGAGCTCGAGGTCTACACGAGGCTGCGCGGCGGGTTTCTCCACGGACCTGCGCGTAAATGGATTGGATTCTTGTGATGACGTGTTGGAGGTAGAGGGTTTAGGGCGGTCTGGATGAGATGGTGGTGCTTGGACGGATCTCTTCGGAGGTGAAGAGGGTCGGGGGACATGGTTAACTTTGGTTGTAGTTGGATGAGCTATGTTGGTTTGTGATGAGCAAACTACGTTCCGGGACGGCCACGTGAAAAAGAATCATTGGTTGGTGGTAGTCGGACAAAATGGGGCGGGATCATGATTGGGGTGTACAAAGATAACTTACCCTGAACGAATGCGAGAGTTCGGTCAATCCCTTTTCCGGATTCGGCGTGAACAACAAGACGAAGAGCAGCGAAAAACTGGCCGCCTGTGAGTGAGTCTGACGGCAGCATGTTCGGACAAAACAACTTCAGGATCTGGGGGTTGTCGTGTCAGCAAAATGAGTAAAAGGTGAAGCGAGTGCTAACTCACAACATCGATATCAGACGCTGCAAGATCCGAGTATCTACCTCTCAGCCATGCCCGTGCTTCACGCACCCCCACAGACATGCGCTCATAGTGAGCATTATCGCAAACGGCACTCGGGGCGGTGTCGATGGTGACAGAGAGATCATTGAGCGAGGCAGTGTAGAGGTTGTATTCGGAGTCGCTGAGGGCAGAGACGTGTAGTTCCAATGGACGCATCGTTGATCTTTAAGCCAGCTCGCCAGGCTGATAGGCTGTAGTTGAATATTTTAAGACCGAGACCTAGTAGTAATATTGTCACTGCGACGTCTGCGGCCGTGTTGGAGCGCTTATAACTGCATCGGGCACGTGAACCCGATCACTCCTCCGTTTTGCCCCCGTTGACCTCCACGTTCACATCCACGGTATCAAGGGTACTTATATCTTGTTTTTTACTTGCTCTCTGTAAGCATGCACTTCCCGTCTTTTGAACTGGTACCCCATGTACATTGTAGGGTATGGTCCGCCAGGCCTTGCATGCAGATCTGACCCCACAAGAGACGCTTGATAGCTTTCGGTCAGAAGAGCCTGCCTGCGCAGGCGTAGCAGAGGTTCTCCCTCCTCCTTATTCATATTCACTATCCAACACGGATCCCCCACGATGGGAACCACGGTTTGAGGACCTCTCCTCTCAATCACCGTCCCTGTTGCTGTTGCACAGACGGCCCCTTGATCCACCCCCAGACTGTTTTTCAACCACCTCACCCCTCCGCATCAAATCCAACGACTTTCCTCCCTTCCAAATCCCGAGCGTCGACGACAAACTAACCAATGGATTCCGCATCCTCTATCCTTCCAACTTGCTCGAGAAGCATGGGATCGGTCAGTCGGATTGGGTACGGTTTTTGGAAGATTTGGGTATCGCTGCTCGTCTTTCCGGCGAGGGACTGAGTGCCGTTGGCTCACGTGTCCCTGTAACCCCGCTTCCTGCCCGTGGTATCTTCCCGCCACGAGCTCTGGGAGCTACTTATGACTCGCACTTTACAAGAAGCCCGCTGGAAGAAGTGCATGCTCTCATTCAAGTGTGGAATCAGAGCGCATTCGAACGGCGGAAACTCAGGGTAACTCTTCAGATCAAACTAGGTGACGCTATGGATAGGATTGGTTACCAGTTGGTTGTAGATTCACTCTAAAGTGGCTTGTTTCATCCGTCGCGTTGTAACTTGTTGACGTGATAGTCACCTCTCAATCGGCGCATTCGTTGGCCGGCCTCATATTTCGATTGTGTACTCGTACAAATGTTGGAAGCGTCGAAAACTACTACATACTGCAAACAAGCCCAACGATTTCTGAAAGTGGGTGAATCAAGATGACTTGGAGCTGTTGATAGTGGTAGCATAAAGAGCCAACGCATCTCCGAGCTTAGTGTAGGAGTCTTTGACCAAACTGACACGTCTCTGGAACGCCTGATAGCAACGCGTCAGAGACTATGGCTCCTCATAATGGACGACGCTAACCTTCTTGGAACCCTCATCACCAATAGCAGCTTCAATCTCCTCGTAGATCAGCTGGGCATCGTGTTTGACCTGGATAATGGTCAACCAAGGCACCTGCATGAATGCCATCAAGAAAAGTCTTACATAGCCCCAAATTGCTGCGAAGCGGTCAAGACGGCCACAGATATCGGTTATATCAGCCTTCTGATTCTCGAGGGTGGCTTTGAGGTTTTCCAAGACTTCAAGCTGTTTTTTGAGGTCGTCCAATTCGTTCTGCACTTGGTCTCGCTCGCTCTTATACTCTGGTGTAGCAAAGAACATCAGTAATCGTGATCACGGAAAGAACGAGACGAGTCTCACCATTCGTTTTCACAACATAGGCGATCAGGGTGCCGAGTTCACTAATAGCAGCGATAGCTCCAACAATCTATGCAAGCTCAGACCGATGCTCAGAAAATATGAGTATACCACTGACCACGACACCGATGGCGACGAATGGTCCAACGGGACCTAGGGCAGCAAGGGAACCGACGGCTGCAGCACCAGTCACGAACACGGTGACGCCAAGTGCGATGCCCATGGCCATTACCTGGATTTCGGACCCAGTTTACTTGGGAGCCCAGGATACAAAAACAAGGAAACTTGCCACAGTCTCGCACCTGTGTATCAGAGTACGATCAGAAAACGGTCAAGAAGAGAAAAAAAGGGCATAAAGCTTACTTCTTGATTTCAAGGTCAATTTCGGTGAGCCTGGCTTCCTTGTTTTTGATGTTTGCCTCAAGCTCGACTTTGTGATCCTTTGCGAAACTGTCGAAAGTCCCCTTGAACTCTTCAAGATCCCGTCTGAGATCCGTGAAGGCTTGGGAGTACTTCTGCGCCATAGTCGCTGTTTCTTTGGAGTTAAGCTTCTCACCAAATGGATCGACACGCTTGATAACGGAGTTCAGTTTTTATTTTAGAAACGGAAAAAAAAACACTGATATATTACATTCGCAAACGCATAAAGATCCTTTTTAGCGTCAGCCAAATCATCGTCGTTTTGAATATCTTCAACTTCAGGAACGATGACTTGCACGAAATCTTCTCTCCAGGGTCAAGCGCTGGGATACTTTGATCAAGGATTGCCTACCTTTGATATAGGCTTCCGTGGCGGTAGCTGTATCGCGAGATTCCCAAAGGAGAGTTGTCCATCGCTGAAAAAGTCTTAGAGTCGTGAATGGGATGCTAGGTTTGACCGAGCCGTACCTTCTGGTAATCCACCCAAGTAGGCTGGAATTTTGCAACGGGGTTTCCTTGGCTGTCCTTGTAATCATTTGCATCGACTATGCCGAGGTTGACCCTGACGCGCTCAAAAGCTTCGTCGACCTTGAGGACACTGTCGCCCAAGGCCTTGACTTCATCCATGAGTTTGTCCGTGGTTTCTGATTTGGAGACTTCGTCAGCAATTGCCTCTTGAGCCTTAGCCTGAGCTTGAGGGTGAACAGACGTCAAGCTGTTCAATTGATCCTTGACGTCTACGGGCAGTTGATCGTAGACGCCCAGTTCCTTGATGGAATCGTATGCTGGAGGAAGGTCGGACATCTTTCAGTTAGAACCAGAGATGTTGGGTAGAGAGTAGGCCTAGTTTTTCTGAAAGTGAAAGCGGGGACGTTTCATGTTTTAATGCTTGTGGGGATGTGGGATAATGCCGTGCTCGAGAATCAGCAGCCAGCATCTAACAAGATCCGGGTGAATGGAGTCGTAAGTACCCAACATCATGCATCATGACACAGCGAAGGGGGCTGTCTTACCAAACGACTTTGGGGGACGGACCAACGGGGACACGTACCTGTGAGAACATACATTCATGGAATCGGAAGAATCCATTGTCATGAGACAGCAGGAGAAGCTGCCTTACCAAGTGCTTTTGGAAATTGGGCGACGAAGCCTTCCCGTTCCTCGTGCGTGTCACGGACTCGTTGTTCACATACCTTCAGAGCCATGCCGATCACGAGGCTGTCTTGGCAAGAATTGTGGTCCAAACCAGGTAGGAGAAGGGGTTTCGTGCCATTCAGGATTACTTCCTTCCTTCTCGAACTTCCTCTGACATGCCCCATCGTTACGAGTTCACATACATGGCCATGCTTCCGACTGGGGGGACCATTTTTGCAGGAGTTACTAGGGTCATTTCAATTGAGAAGCTTCGAAACGTACGAATGTGATCGCCGTTACTTCTCCTTTGGCCCCAATGCTCCATAGTGTCTTCGATGGTGACAAGGTACGTGATCTTGGGCAAATATTCAAGGAACTCAGCAACCGGGATTGACCTTGTCAAGAATCGACTCGTATAACAGTCAAGTTGAATGATCTCGTTTGGACATCAATTTTCGTCGTCTTCACCTTCCCATTGCCGCTCCAATCATCGAATACAACATGGAGTCTGACCTTGTCCAGCTGAAATCCTCACTTGCGAAAGTGCAAGCAGTCCTCGGTAGTGAGGAAGTTGTTAATTACCTTCGTACTCAACTCGCGGATCCCGCGGTGGTGGCTAAGATAGCCAACGCCAGAATTGACGACACAGCCAAACTTGCGAATGATACCATCAGCACTTGTCAGTCCTTTGACGATGCCACTGTAAAACTCCAGCAAGTCGAAGATCAGCAATGGGCTTCCAACTGGAAAAATATACGTCAGGTAAGTCGTACTTGCCACTTTCATAGGTTACATAATAAGCTGATGTATACAACTGACATTGAGGCCTTTGTAGATGCCACAAAACAGGCCATCGCGCTGGAGATAGTCGGAAACAGTTTCTTTTCCGGTAATCGTTCTTTGGTTCACACCGACCCGAACACCTTTTGATTGAGGCACCATTCTAAGACTTCAACAGCAAGGTCGTCGACAACCTTGACTGGGCTGAAGAGAACTGGGAGGCGGCTATCCAGTTGATCAAGGAATTCCTAGAGGTGATCATACAATTCGCCTCTACTGACTTCTCCGGGGCATCAACTAATCATCGACTCGGTCTCTTGGCAGAAACCGGAAGGAGATCAACTTGACAGCGGCTCGCAAGATGTTTCTCAGGCATACACAGACAACAAGCGTCAGGTCACCGAGTTCAAGGGCACCTTTTCTTCTTTCGTCTCAAGTTTGAGCGTGCAATACGATCAATCTTTGACGAAACTTCAAGGGGATATGGCGGCACTCAATGCCGAGCTCGCGAAGTGAGTATCTGCACATTCCTTCTCTGAGATAAACAGATCATTGACCGCCAACCCATCAAGGTACCAATCGATTGTAGGTCTGAAACAAGAGTCCATAGTTCAACGTGTTTGACTGGATATCTAGGCGGCTCAAATCGAAAGAGCCCTTTGGGAGATTGCTGGTATCCCGTCGTGGATGACCTGGCTCATCTCCGAAATTCTTGGAGTATGTGGTTCAATATGGGGTTGTCTCACACGCTAATCGTGGCTTCCCATTCAGTTTCTTGGAATCACCAGTCCTGAAGAGGCTCGTGAAATGCTGGACCTGAATTATGCACAACAACAAGGTAATTCTATCCTACCTCGCTAAGCGAATACACGATCTTACCATCCCCTAGCGGTGAAAGTCAAACAGGACGCAGTCAGGGTCCAGCAGGCTGATGTTCAAGCACGTAAGACAGCCTTGGAGAGCGCTCAGTCCACTTTATTGTATCTCACCGATGATGTGGCCGACATCGATGGACTTCTCGACGAGTTTGCCTCCGAATGGGCCCAGGTATGAAGGCACCCTGCACACAATGCTATCATACTGAGTCCTTGCACCCCTGACAGCAACATCATGATATCGTTCTAGTCCTCGAACTCATGCAGGCCGCGTCTGATTCCGCCACCAAAAAGGTGAGTCTTACATTGGACTGTCTGACACCTACAATGGCCAACTTCTTTCATATTTCCCCAGGCTCTGATCACCCGTCTCAAGCTCTTGGGAAGCTCTGTTGACGCCCTGTTGTCTGCAATGCAGACCTACGTCCGGATTCTCAAAGAATCTGGACTGTTCAACTGAATTTTGGAAAGATTGTTTGTAATTGTACATCGGCTCATATGTAAGAAGTGGTCTCACTGTGATTTTGAGGATGTACATCTGAGAACTTGAATGGAATGTTATGCACGGTGCCAGTGTGACAAGTTGTGACACATTGTCGCAGAAATGCTAGCTCGCTGGGCGGAAAGTCGGTGTTTTCTTGAACAAATACTTGCTTCTGCACTATGGCTATGCCACATACGCTCACGACCAAGCTTCAAGCTTCAAGGTTGTTGTGATTGGTAGTCACAAAAAAACGAACTCGCAAGGATATCCAGGATGTATGGGGCCTTGTTGTCGATCTAGTACCCATGCAACTTGAAATGCATCGGACAATTGTAATCCAAAATGTAGGGACCCTCATTCAATCGTTGCTCACGATCATACGTCAGCTAACGTTAGCTGCGATTCGGAGACGGGGATCAATTTTACTGATGTCATGAGCCCCTTTTGCGGTCGATCTTTTCTTGTAAATTTAAATTCAATCTTTGGTGGGAGTACCTTCCTGCGATGCGTCGCAGGCGCGACCAGATCTCAAGATTTATCTTGGCGAGGGGCCTTCATATCCGATAACCGATATCCCAGCCAGCAGTTCAAGAAGGCACCTGCTCGGAGATTTGCACGCCTTCGATGCCACCGTGTACACCAAGGTTCTACCATATTGACTTGTGGTGGGTCTGGGTTCAACATACTTCCGACTCTCGTGATGTCTTGCTGGCTGCTTCCACACTTATGGTTTCAAAGCGGGCTAGAGATATTATTCACCGACAAATTTTCCCTTCGCGCAGCGCCTAAAAACACTTACCCCATCCGCAAGGTTCGTCCTTCATCATTTCCTTTCCCTCTCAACCTCTCAACCAGCATGAGTGATTCTTCAGCTCTAGAATATGCCCTGAAGCAGGTTGAAGAACTCGAAAAGACTGGGTTGTCTCCAGAAGTCAAGGTCAAAGTTGGCACTGCGATGACTCAAAAGGCAACTGCCTCGAAGGACGAGATCGTTGAAGAAATCAAAAAGCTTGCGCAGCGTGCTATCGCCACCGACAAGTCTTTTGAGAATATCAGGACGCAGCTTGCTATCATTGATCAGAACGACTACAAGGACAAGTATGGGGCACCGATTCCGAAACTGCAACCCACTTGGGTCAAGTACCAGAGGGTAAAAGCGCTTTCCTGGGTTCCTCTGGCTGCAAACAGTTCCTCACGCTTATGGCTGTTAGCGTTGGATTGATCTCCTGTGGCAATCCCGCGGCGCGGCAACTCGTGCACAGGCTTACCTTCGTGGTGGGTTGTTAAGACTGACTTATATCATCTTACCACTCCTGATTATACGATGTAGATTTTGTATACGTCGTTCTCAGCGTTGTACTAGAACCTGATTCGACGTACGATGACAATCTCAAAGACCTCAAAGCATTTATCGATGTGCGTCCTCATGACAATCTACTGTCTGTCTACCTAACCCTTGACGATTTCAAGCGGCCGAACCCAGACAACACACAGTCACAATCAGATGATCTTACAAAGCTTCAAGCCGATGTGCAAGCCTTCACAGCGACATTCGTTACCTATGCTGACGACCTCGGAGCGCAACTCTCAACACAAATTACTAACTTGCAAGCTGACATAAAAGCTCTTAAGACAGAACTAGTAGCGTAAGTCGCTGATTCATTCTAACTCGAACCGGGCTTTGACAACACATCTACATGTCAGATGCGATAAGCTGGTACGGTTCTGTCGTCATCCTTGACTAGATGTTGAATGTTGCCTCAGGTCACCCAAATGGGCATTGCCCTAGGAGTCACAGTAGGCGCCGTTGGAATTGGCCTCGGTATTGTTGCCTTTGCTGCTCTAGGCCCTGCGGCACCTGCTGCCATTGTCGGCATCCTCGTAAGCTCGTTCAATCTTAGCAATAGCGCCACCTCATTCGAAGATTCTGCAGGTCGCTGGGATTGGTGCAGCAATTACTGAGCTATCTCAGTTGATCGTAGCTCTCACCCGAAAGAGCGGTAAGTTAGTCTATCATAAAGTTACTTTGACTGAAGCATGTCCCCACAGCGATCGAGAGTGAGATTGCAGATAAGCAGAGAGAGATCGATGACTTGAACACACAGTTGGAACTGCTCGGTGAAGTCAAATCGCAGCTGCAACGCTGCGCCGAGGAAGCCAGCGAGATGTTCGGCCGTCTTGGAAGTTTCTCGAGCATCTGGGATATGGTGACGAATTTAGGCTTTCGGTTCTCAACACCTACTTGATAATTTTACTTTTATTTTTAGGCTGCTCAAGATGCTGATTTGGTCTCCAAATCCGACCTTGATAAAGTACACACCGATAAGGTGGGTCTCTATGAGGATATTTCAGAGGTCGAATTTTCTCACTCTACGGATAGATCGTTCAGACGCGGATTGAGCTCATCCAGGCTTCGTACTCCGTCCTTGCAGATGCTCTGGGAGAATATGCTACAGCTATCGACACTTCAGACGTTCCGCCGCCTGCTTATACTGCAACCTGACCGACCTGGAGTCCACTGTGCATCTGTAATAATCACACACGGTGACGGTAGAGGGTGAGATCTTGAGATACAGACTAAATTTTGTTGATGTCGGTTAGTAGTTCTTCTGTGGTTGTTGTATCAAAGTATACTTGCAATGGCATCAAGTTCGCGAAGGGCTCCACACCGTCGTGTTAGAAGAGTGGAATTTGACTCTGCCATACACGATCCCAAATCTCGTTTGAGATACTTGCGTACATCATTTCGGGCGAGACTAACCTTTGGTACCACTATGTCAGACCACTATTAAGCTAGCATCTGACGGTGGTTTAGGCTATCGGTGTTTAGTCAAGTGACGACTACCGTACATCATGATGATGCGTTCACGTCATCTTCTGCGTCCATGTTCTCGGTGTTCTCGACAGTCAGGTTGGAGGGCTTGATGTACCCGTCGAGTCGGCACACTTCTACGAGGCGAGAGAAGAAGTGCGTAAGGGACAGGTAGGGATGCATGTTCAGGAGGGGGTAAGCGCTTGGCCAGTGCATCGACAGGCTCCAACTTGAATGAGAGCGAAACAATTTGACTCTGTGAACTCTGAAAGGGGCGAGAGTGCGAATGCCTTCTCTCCGAAAAAAGACCCCTGGCACTTGTCGCCGTCGGCGACAACCACGCTCAAAGGAACCTTATGCTGCCGTCGTTTGGCCCATCTGGACGCCACACCACCTATGGAGAAGTCGGTCGACGGTGGGGATCAGAAGGTGTAGGATGTGCGCCAGAGTATCGGATACATTTGCTTTGCAAGTTGCAACTGAGGACGGTAGAATAGTCTCGTGCAGAAGAAGGAGGTAGGCCGTGAGGAGCAGCTGGACGTGCGCGATGAGGCCTTAATTGACCACCACTGGCACTTCCAATGGATGCCAGCTTGTGTGACATATGCTTGGTATAACAGTAAGAGCCATATCTACAAACCCTGGAAATGTCCAATATTGGCGGCTGGGGCCCGACACGTAATAAGTGGATTTGCAACGTTGGCTGAGGTGAGACCAACGCAG
>MU121053.1:21969-43576 GCA_014904835.1 Paxillus ammoniavirescens
CGCAGCAGGTAGCAGATAAATACTACCGCGCGCAGCGCCTTTGCATCCATTCGTTAGTCTCTGTCATTGTCATACTACTTCTGATTTTCACCGTCATGTCTACCACCCAGGATCTGGATCAGGCAGCTTCTTGGCCCGCCGTTACGGATAAGCTCAACCATGAAACTCCCAGCATTTACTTCCTCTGTGAGCAATGAGCATGTCTACTAGCACATGGTACAAACATGATTCTTCTGTCTCTTGGTCTGTTGGTCCTGCGTCACAAACCTACCTCCATCAAGCGATATCTCTCGGACGACAGATGAAACAGGATAAATCCTGCGGCAAACTGCTTGAATGCCTCACGAGCCCTCAAGGTCCCCTCATTGTCACGAAAAGCCATTCCCGTCATTGAGCCCAAGCCGGGTTGCGGCGAATCCTCCAGTATGCTGACGATCCTTCTATACAACTCCACTGTGTTGCCCGCGAGTTCTTCGAACGCTTCGACTCTAGATATGCCTTTGCGAGCTGCTATCATCGCAATAAAATTTGTCGATTCTTCGACGAGCTCTTCTTTGTAGAAGGATAGGAGGTCACTGTGAACGCAGGAGGAGTCATTGGTTCGGCGAAGAGTAGCACACACATGAGATGGTTAGCGTGACGGAAGAAGGCTGTGTAGCTTAAGAACTTACTTTACAGCGCAGATGAAAAAGGCAATGTCTGGCATGGCTTGAATATATTCCTCGAAAGGTATATCAGCAGGGAACACCATGAAAACATATGCTTTTCCCACTCCAGACATGATACGCTGGTCGTACGGGTACTGCGTTGCCATAGCCGAAATCTGCAGCCGCGAACTTTTGTTGAGTGCATTGACAATGGCATGGACATTTTACTCACCTGCATATCATTGGTCTCTACCTCTATCATGGTTGCAGTGATGAAATCCAAGGTGGACGTCGTGACCAAATTTGCGGGTACGGGCCCACCGAACACCCTTGGGGCATCCCTCAACAGGTCCGCCAGCGCATCCAACACCGTGTTCCCCTGCTTCTCCCCCCTCACGAACCGATCATTAAATGCACGAAGGTTGGGCAGCTCCCAGGGAAAGCGACTCGGTATGTCATCGGCAAACACAACACATGCTGTGTAGAGTGCAGTCCAGATCCGGAGGGCACCTCGGCTGTCGTGCGCTCTGGTAGCCACGTGGCGGGAGGTACCGTGTGCAGCAGCGGTCACGCCGAAGAGGGCGCCGATGCGGAGGTAGGGCTCGAAGGGCTCGAAGGAGGGCGCTGGGTAGCCCCGCTGGGCGCTTACGTCAACACATTCTTGGTAGAAGGCGTGGTCGAAGGGCACTACTTTGTACTGGACGTCACAACCCGTGAGGAGGCGGCGGATCGTCGTACGGATGCATTGTATAAGGGAAAGTTGCTTCGATGAGTTTTAAGGTAACAATGAGACAAGGAGAATAGACAATCAACGGGTGAAATTTACCAGGCTTGTATTCGAGACCCCGAGAGGAGGCCGCTGCAGAGGGGGCAAGACCTGTGGTAGCTTGATCTTGTCTGGGTTCAGCGCGTTGAGTCCACTCGAGGCACGCGCGTTGAAAATCATGGCGATGCGCAGAGGAGGTTTCCTGGTCCTGGTCCAAGAGGACCGATTGGCTCGAGAATCTAGGTGGGCGATGCGAGATGGCTGGCGCAGACCACGAAACATGTTGAAATGTCGAGAACGCGACAAAATTTGCCTGTCGAGTATCGAGGCGAGGGGATACGGGATGTTGGAATATCAACGTTTCGCATGGAGCTTCTTTAAATGCGAAATACCAACTGGCGCTGAGTACTGAGGTATTATCAGACGCCTGTGCTCGACACTATGCCAAGATAAGACGTGCAAGCCTCTTTCAGTCTTCGGTATGATTATGTTCAGGGGGACTGTGGCACTAAACTCCACCTGCTCCTCCAGGGTCCCGAGAGTAGCCAGTGGTCAGCATCTCCCTGGCCGGTTAGCACGATCATGGATCTATCTTTGACCATATTTACCAGATACCAGTTGACACCCTCTGTTATTCCTAACAATTAGCCGAGAAATCTCACTGCTTCGTCGTGGATGCAGCATGATGGTACGAGAGGTCCGAACACAGAGAATCACGGGGATCAAACCAAGGCTTCCACTGTTAACATAAATTGTGAGAGGGTGGAGACACCATGGGAAAGTGTCGTTTGCGGGTTTTAGTTGAACCAGAAGACAGGTGTCGTTGGTTGACCGGCCTGGAGAACGCTTCGGCATATTGTAACTCACCGAAAAGAAGTCCTTGCAACCCAAATTTGGACAGCATGATGGATGTCAGGAATCAGCGATGCTCCCCAAGGCCGATCGCCATCTCGGACTCGAACGTTGGTGAGGAAATAGTATGTTGCGTAATGTCCATCTCGCGCCATCCGTCGGAGAAGGCACCGTGACACTCGATGTCTGTTCATGCGGCCATGTAGAATGGTCGGTTTCAAATTCACCCTCCCCGGATTGGGCCTCCCTTGAAGTGGGGATTTGAAAGAGCCGATGCATAACGTAGCCAAGGGCCATACTGCAACCGTTATGTCTGGAAGGGGCTCTGGAATCTTGAGCTTGTTTCTAACAGAAATTACGCTTATTACTATCGCTTTCGTTTTCATCGTGTTGTGTGTACGGCAAAACGTGCGAGTGACCAACTTTCTGTACGATATCCAGCTGTGTTAGTGCACTATTCGGTATGAGCAAATGCAATGGTAGAAAGGCTCACTTTACATTCTTATCGGCATGGTTGGACCCTGCACCCTGCAGCCTTGACTTCGTAAACTGGCAAAGGTGGGCTGGGAGAGCCAAAGTGGCAAAGAAAGATGGTGACGTATCCAGGGTGCGATTGACATCGCTAGCGAGGGGCTTGAAATTTGAAAGCTGAATCTGAAGTTCCCATCTCCTTTTGACAAATACGGAGTTAGAGGGCCCCTCGAGGATTCGACGAGGCATATGAACCAAATCCGTGAAGCGGGGGTGCCCCCAAAAAAGGCCAGTGCCAGACTGAGCATGACCCAGGGTTGCTGCCAGGCGAAGCGTGGGGACAGGATGAGACTCGAACTTGAGATACCATGATGAGGGAAGTTACGTGCAGGCGGCATTGCGGTTCGACGCTCCACTGAAAAAAACTCTGGCAGACAGTGGCAGTAGATTGCCTCGTTGAGTATTCGAGCAATGTGAGGTAACCCATCAGTGGCATGTTGATGTCAGTGATAAATCGTAATATCATGGTGGATCGCAAACTTCCTGCACAAGATATCCTGGGAAGCCAGGGACCCAGCAAGCGGCGCAGTGCGGTTGAGACATACTGGTGTGCACTCCTTGTTACTTCGGGTTTTACTCGTTTCGTCGCGATACATAGTAGTTAGAGGTCACCATTAACTCTTCAAGCTTGCACTGAGTCGGGAAAACAAGAAATTGCGTCATTATGTAATCCAGTGCTCAGTGCTGCACAATCCCGATGTCCTACTTACTAGTACTCTGAGCTCTTGTAACAACGACGCTCAGGCTTCTCTCTATAACCCACAGCGCATATACACCACCTCACGTAGTACCAAGAAACTCCATTTTAACTTCTTTGTACGTCCGGCCCATTCATCCCTCTAGTTTCTTTGACACCGGGAACGCTCCATCTCTGCCTCTGCCTCCAGTTCCATCATTTCCCTCATAGCAGCTTCCGCCCACGACCAAACCCATCCCTCTAGAACCCCTCTGGGAGGCGTCCTTGGGCTACATGATCAAGGCAGCGTCAATGGTCACACTTCGATATGTGACGTGGAAGGCCCGGAATAGCCTAAAGACACATTGGGTAGCGAATATTTGATGCTGGGACTGCGTTTACAACCAGGAGACCTTATCGATACCTCCATGCTTTGTGAATTTCGTCCCTTTATCACCTATCCTACTGGAAGTTACGTAGGCTTTGCAGTTTGGCGTAGGGACGATGGCGGCTTGTGATCTTGCTCCCACTTGGTTACGCCTCACTAGGGCTTTGGAACGATGATATATGAGCGGGCAGCGCCTTCGTGTCTGTCGTCATTAAACACAGAAGAGACGACACATCCTGGTATGCCGCTGTGAAGTTATTCATGTGATCTCATCTCATCTCATGTTAATATTGTTGCTCTAGGACACTAAGAGCGGGAACATCCGAACACCTCCTATTGCCGATTTTATCGTGATGTCAATAGGACAGGGACGTGCTAAAGCAAACCAAGGCCTTGGATCAACAGAAACTTCCATACTGCACTTGGGCGACATTGACCCATGATCCACCCAGGTGCCGAGGGGATAAGGCTGCCAGGGTCACCCTTCTCTAGAGCCACATTCTACCGGCCAAGTGCGAGTCGGGTATACTGTTGCGACTTGATGATGCTTCTTCTCCCACCCAACCGAAGCGAATCATCCAGCTCGGAGTGTGGCAGCTGAGATATAAGATTGTGCCCTTCAGAGAAGCTGTCGCAGCTTGAGCCGTGGAGAGCGATTTTATTGTCATCCCCACGATGCCTTACTCCGTTACTTCAGTTACTGGCCTCATACTGATTCCTATGTCTGTCGTTACTTTAGACATCATTCGCCGTCTCGTTCGCAGCAACAGGGAGAGAAAAGGGTCGCCCTTACCTCCTGGTCCCAGACCAATCCCACTTCTGGGAAATGCCCTCTCCGTAGACATTGAAGAGCCCTGGAAGACATATACAGCATGGAACGCCGCGTACGGTGAGTGTAACATCTATTTGATATCTAACAGCAATTCTAAGGATTGTCAGGGGATGTGTTATATGCTCGACTTTTGGACCAGGAATTTGTGATCCTGAACTCACAGTCTGATGCTGTAGAATTACTCGAGAAACGTTCACAAATTTATTCCGATCGTCCTTTCATCGCCACCGTTGAGCCGTGAGTCGAGGTGTTCTAAACAAGTCGAGTGTGCTCACCCGTTATGCTGCAGATATGGGTTCGGCTTTATTTTTGCATTCCAGGGCTACGACGACCACTGGCGTTTGTCCCGGCGAATATTCCATCAGACGTTTCGTGCCGATACCGCCCTCACCTTCCGCCCGATGCAGCTTCGCAGGGCCCGCGAGATGATCGTGAACATGATCGATGATTCCGATCGATATGTCTCCCATTACTCGACGTAAGGAAACGCAGTTTATACACAGGTCGTTTTCGCGTGTCTCATATTTACTCAGGTTTTCCGCTGCATTGGCTTTGTCTGCAGTTTATGGCTATGAACCATATCCACGAAACGACCCTATAGTGCACATCATCGACCGTTTCATTCAAGCTGCTCTTCCAGCAACAACCCCCGAGAAGGCGGTTCTCCTCAAGATGTTTCCGTTCTGTTAGTGCCCTTGCGTACACAGGGGTTCGCTTTATTTGAACACCTTGAATAGTGTTACGTGTCCCTGACTGGCTTCCTGGCTCGTCGATCAAACGCGAAGCAAAGGTCACTTGCGAGTGGGCCGTCAAGACAGTCGAGACTCCATACCAGTATGCCCAGAAGTGGATGGTAAGTCCCTCATAATTGTACCATACTACAAACGAGGGATTGTCTGCTGTCTCCGCTAGGAAGCCGGTCCGCGCCCAACCTTCTCGATGGTATCGGACCACATCGCTCGGATGCAGAAATTCGATGAACCATATCGCTCTGACTACACGACTGCCCTTAAGCATGCATCTGCATCTGCCATTATTGGTACATTCCTGCACACGCACATAGTGATGGTTGATTCTTACTAGGTGTCGTACAGGCTCAACAGAAACGGTTCGTACTGCGTCAGTGCAACACCTAGATAAACTAACCCAACTGACGGAGCTCAGACGAGTTCTGCGATCCTGATGTTTACTCTCGCCATGGTGCAGAACCCTCACGTCTGGAAACGTGCTCAGGCAGAAATAGACGCGGTCCTTGGGACGGACAGGCTGCCTGACTTTGAAGACAGACCCTTTCTGCCATACGTTGAAGCAGTCCTGCGCGAGACCCAAAGATGGCAGCCAGTGCTTCCCCTAGGTGAGACCATGAGCTAAACCTTTGACCGTTTCGTGGCCTGACAGTCCCTCAGGTATCCCACATGCTACAACAAGTAGCGATATTTACAAGGGTTTCTATATACCCAAAGGCATGTCTTGCGTTTGCACAAACATTTTCTCGTAGTCATTCCGGTTACATGATAGGGGCGACAATCGTCGCAAATGTTTGGTAGGTCATCGACATATTAATCCTCTTCATTATCGACCACGTTGATTTACAGGGCCATGTCGCGTGATGAAGCTCGATACCCCAATGCGGAGAATTTCATTCCGGAGAGGTTTCTGACTGCAGAAGGGACGTTGACCGATGACAACCCATCAAAGTATATGTTCGGCTTCGGACGGAGAATATGCCCAGGTAAGCACTGGCACGTTTCTTTTCCAAGCCCGATAATGAGACGGCCGTTTGCTCACCTCCATTTAAGGACGACACACTGCAGATGCGTCGGTCTGGAGTGCGATTGCGACGATGCTTGCAACTCTCGAATTCACTCTTGCTAAAGATGCTGAGGGAAAAGATATCAGGCCCGAACCCAAGTACGTCAATGGTCTCGCTCGGTAAGCTGGTTTTTGGTTGGTTTCGCTGGCAAGAAAATCTCACGTGCTTTCGTCGTTTAGCCACCCGGAAACTTTCCCTTGCCGCATCTCCCCTCGATCACACATCAGCAAGGCATCTCTCGAGCGCATGTTTGTGAGTGACATTTGATGATAAACTCCAGACAGAATGTACTTGTAGGGTGGTATGTACCAGCCACTTAAATTTCTGCTGCATCAACGTGGTAGGAGCAACCTCTGCTCGTGAATTGTCGACTCGAGGTGTCCCGAGTTCAAGTCTACACAACGACTATACAGGAGTGCCATCAAAATTTGAGCCTACGCACAACGCACTTATTGTGTGATCCCTCAACCCGAACGAATAAAAAGTACCTAATTGCGCACCCGTCCTCGTTCTCAGTCCTCTCATCCAATCACAATGTGCCTAGTCCTTCCCCACCTTCCTTTGGCATGGATTTCGCACCTGCAAACCACGTCCAAAGTGCCACCAGCCTACCGCTCGTTGATTAACGGGCAGGGTTCATCTGCACAATAGGCCGTACGTCGGTAAGGGGAGGAGACGAAGAATACGACAAACCAACTGGGCCTCACCAGGCCTCACCGTCAACGAATAGAGACAAGCAGCATAACATCCAAACCTACCGCTGTGATGTCGGCTGCAGGAACTCTCCCCGACTTCAAGTTGGCGTACAGTCAGGCTATGCATATGCATGCTGATATCGCACCTCCGAGTCAGATGGACGGAACCGATTCCTGTGGTAGTAATACATGGATTTAGATTCCGCCAACATTCAGGAAACTTACAACCTAATGCAGGGGGGCTCAAGTGCTGCGCTCAAGCTCGCTCAGCCCGGCCTCTGATACTGCAACAGTCAACGTCGAATGTCAGACTCGGAGAGCCTGATTCCGAGAGAGTCGCCGAAACAGCCAAAAAAATACACGCAAACAAACAAAGGACTCGACAACCTCTCCATCCCTCTTTTCTCCCTAACTGACGCACCTCGAATCCCTACAACTTGAAGGCTGGTCGTAACAGCGACGCTTATCTCTATAACCCACACCACATATAGCCCACCGCGGGGGGTACTACGAAGCCTCGGTTGTATTTGCTTGTATGTCTGGAGGCTCATCTGGGGTGTGGATCACTCTAATTCCATGAGATCTTCCCCGTGACTTCCTCCGCAACATTTCATCTCTTCTGTCCAAATAGTATACTGAATTAGTGTATGGTACAGACATGATTCGCCTGTCCCGATCGCAGTCTGCTAGTCCCCTTACATCAAAACCCTACCTCCATCAGCCGATATCTCCCGGCCGATAAATGGAACACAAAATACCCTGCCG
Source organism: Paxillus ammoniavirescens (assembly GCA_014904835.1). Lineage (NCBI taxonomy): Eukaryota > Fungi > Basidiomycota > Agaricomycetes > Boletales > Paxillaceae > Paxillus > Paxillus ammoniavirescens. The sequence continues at coordinate 29,935 of MU121053.1, forward strand.
CGAAGTGCTTGAACGCCTCAATTCCCCTCGAGGAACGCGGGATCACCCCAGTGCCGCCATCCCGCTCCTGGTTATCCACACCACTTTTATCCCCTGGCCCCCAGCTGCCTACTCCCTCTCCCAAGCCCGACTGCGATGAACCCTCAAGTATGCCAACGACTCTTCTATACATATCCACCGCAATGTCAGCAAACTCTTCTAGCGCTTCAACTCTAGATATTCCCTTCTGAGCTGCCATCATTGCGATGTGGGTGTTGGACTCCCCATCGAGCTCTTCCTTGTAGAATGATAGAACGTCGCTGCAAACACAGGCGGAATCAGTTTCCCACAAATCACCGCACACATGAGGGGGTGGGCGTGCCAGAAGGATGCTATGTTGGGTAAGGACTTACTTTACAGCGCCGATGAAAAGGGTAAGCTCTGGGATGGCTTGGATATATTCATTGAAAGGTATGTCGGGAGGGAACGCCGCGACCGCATATACCAGTGAGCCCCCGGACATGACACGCAAGTAGTTCGGGTACTGCTTTGCACTTGTCGAAATCTAGAACGTGCTCTTGTCAAGTGCATTGGCGTTGGGATTGGCGTTTTACTCACCTTCATATCCTCGGTCTCCACCTCCACTATGGTTGCAGTGATGAAATCTAAAATAGAGTTTGTGGCTAAATTCGCGGGTACAGGTCCACCAAACACCCTCGGGGCCTCCCTCAACAGGTCCGCTAGCGCATCCAACACCGTGTTCCCCTGCTTCTCCCCGTTCACCAGCCGACCATTGAATGCACGAAGGCTGTCCAGCTCTCGGGGAATCATGATCTCTCTCGGTATGCTATCAATAAACACAGCGTATGCTGTGCAGAGTGCAATCCAGACACGTTGGGCCTGGTAGGCGTCGTTCTCGCCGCCTGCCATGCGCAGGGTGGTGTCACGATACCCAGAGGGGCCGAATGCGCTGGCGGTCGCGCCGTAGATTGTACCCGTGCTGAAGTAGGTTAGCGGTGAGAAAGGCTCGGAGCGGGGCACTGGGTAGCCCCGCTGGGCAGCAACGTCACAACATGCTTGGTAGAAGGTATGATCGAAGGGCATGACTGTGTACTGGATGTTACAGCTCGCGAGAAGACGGCGGATCGTAGCACGAACACTGTGGATCTTAAGAAAATTGCCTCAGCGAGTGTTTACGGTGATAATATGACAAGGAAACAAGCAATCGGGGAGTAAAGCTTACTAGGGTGGTGTTTGAGTCCCTAGCATATGGCTGCTGCAGAGGCGCGACTTGAGAGAGCTTGTTCTCGTTTGATTTCAGCATGTTGAATTTACTGAAAGATCGAGCACCGGAAACATTTGCGATACGCAGAGCTTTCATGATCCTGGTTGAAGAGGCCCAATAAGACGGCTGGCGCAGACCCCGGGGCGCAACGAAATTCGCCTGAGTATCAAGGTCGGGGGTTACGGGGTAGTATCAAACATTGAACTTAAATACGGGACACCAACAGAGCCTCAGTGAGGCCTGGGCGCTGAGCGCTGAGCAAGCCTTATCATACATGTGTGCAGGTCCGCGCTCCGGGTTTATGGGCTTTTGCCAGCTAAGGCTCGCTGCTGTAGCATGGCGTGCACTTTGCGAGTCTCTCATTGGCCGGACGAGCCCAAGCGAATCCACCATACCAAAAGTGGACTCAGCTAGCCAGCTGAGTTGGCTACGAGTTGTCAATGCATCTCATCTCATCGGAGCCAATAGCCCACCGATGACTCAGAATTCACCTTGGCTCGAAGCTTCGTGTGACACAACGCCCAAACGGGTGTCGCGTCGCCACCGCAAGTTTCGTCATCAACCAACCTGTTAAGGCTGTTCAATTGTTAGTTCAATTGTTAGAGCTCAAGCTCATTAAGCTTGCTTCCAACAGAACTGCGCTGAGCGTTTTCCGAGGTGTCGGGTGTACTGTAAAGCGTGCGACACATCGAGGACGGATTGACGGTGATTTCTATCGTCACTGGCATAAAAGGGTGATGACCATATATTAAGTGCATTGTAGCTTACCATAGAGGTGTTGTGCATCACTCATTGTTATCTGTGATGCATTACAGGGCTGCAGTGAGTGGGATGCTCGAGACCCAGGGTGGTCACCTCTTTTGATGCCGATCAGTGCCACTGGCAGCGATCCGCTCATCACAACATGTTGATCAAGCTTTATCAAATCTTATTCCAGCTTAGCGGCACTTACCTCACTTGGTCCTTTTCGAGTCTAGCACGTCAAGACGCTGGGTTGGTCACCAGTGATGACCACCCTCGGGGAGACCTCAATGCCCGAGTCTTCTCGCCCAGCTGACAGAGCGGTGGCGTGAAAGCAGTGGTTCTTTAGCGACGAGATTGGCGATTTTGTGGAGTTCTGTGTCGTGCTCGAGACCCGGCGGGACGGTGTTATCGAGAGTGTAAACCCACCCAAGAGTCTTTGCCTGATGGTCTGAAGTCTGAGAAGTCGCAGGGTGGACGTTGCAGAGGGGTAGCTGTTGGCGTGAAAATGGTCGCGTCAACGTTAACGGCCCAGTCGAGTGTCGAGTTCTGCGGTGGAGACGTGCCCTTGTCATCGTTCAGTCGGCTTGTCACGTTCGTCCCCTCTCTAAGTTCGTCGTCTTTCCAGTGTCGCAGACGGCGTCTGCTGTCTGTGCTCGTGCTGTGCGTTCGTGGCCCTGGCGACCTTGCAGTTGCAAACTCCTGGCTTCTGAATCGTCTCCTTCCTTCTCTTCTCGTCCGTGTTCTCTTCCCTGTTACGAATGATTGTCAGTACGAACGGTCCAGTATATAGTACTGGTCTCAATAATCGAACTCGTCCTTGGATGATGTAAGCGGTACGTCGGGCAATGCGTTGGCGTGGCGGCGGCGTGACTCCCGTTTGGGACGGAGCTGAACAACCTGAGCTCAAACTCGTTATGTAACGTTTTGCATCCAGCACACTTGGGCGATACCATGATCCCCCTACTCTAGAGGATTCTACCGGCGAAGTGTGAATCAAATGTACAGGTGCTAGGGATACGGTACTAGCTTGAACACCCACCCAACGGAAGCGAATAATACAGGTTGGAGCGTGTCAGCTGAGATATAAGATTGTTTTCAGAGAAATTGTCGCAGTGGAGAGCGATCTTATTGTCATCCGACGATGCCCTACTCCTCCCTTCACCTACTGTCCTCGCGTTACTGGTCCCTCTATCCGTCGTTGCTTTGAATGTCATTCGCCGTCTCGTTCGCAGCAGCAGGGAGAGAAAAGGGTCACCCTTACCTCCTGATCCCACCCCAATCGCTTTTCTGGAAAATGACCTCTCCGTCGACATTGAGGAGCCTTGTAAGTCATATACAGCATGGAAGACCGCGTACGGTGAGTGCCAGTGTAACATTTATTTGGTGTCAACAACAGCAATTCTAAGGACTACCGGGCGAAGCGTTATATGCATGGCTTTGAACCAGAATTTTCTACTCTTGAACTCACAGTCCGATGCTGTCGAGTTACTAGAGAGACGTTTCCATCGCCACCAGCCACCGTTGATAGGTGAGTCAATGTTCCTGTCGCAGATCAAACAGGCCGAACGTACTCATTGGTTATGCTGCAGATATGGGTTCGGGTTTCTTTTGCATTCCAGGACTACGATGCCCACTGGCGTTTATGCCGGCGAATATCCCATCAGACGTTTTGTGCCGATACCGCCCTCACCTTCCGCCCGGTGCAGCCCCGCAGAGCCCGCGAGATGATCACGAACACCATCGACGATCCCGATCGATATGGTTTCTATTAGTCGACGTAAGGAAATGCAGTCTATATCCGGGTCGTCTTCGCGTGTCTCATATTTTCTCAGGTTTTCCGCTGCGGTGGCTTTGTCTGCAGTTTACGACTATGAACCACATCCACATGGTACAACACCCTTGACCGTTTCATCCAAGTTGCTCTTCCGGCAACAACCCCCGAGAAAGCGATTTTCCTCAAATTGTTCCCGTCCTGTGAGTGTTCTCGTTTAAACAGGAACTCACTTCGTTTAAATCCTTGAATAGTGTGGTGCATCCCCGATTGGCTACTTGGCTCGTCACTCAAACGCGAAGCAAAGACCGTTTACGACTGGGCTGCCAAGACAGTCGAGACTCCACACCAGTACGCACAGGAGCAGATGGTAAGACCCTCATAGGTGTACCGTACTACAGACGAGGGATTGTTTGCTTCCTCCACTAAGGAAGGCAGTCGGCACCCAACCTTCTCGATGATATCGGACAACATCGTTCGGATGCAGAAATGCGATGCATCATATCGCTCTGACTACACAAGTGATGCATCTGCAACTGCTGTGATTGGTATGTTCCTGTTCACGCACATAGCGGTGGTTGGTTCTTGCTAGGTTCAACAGAAATGGTTCGTACTGCATCAGTCCAACACATGAATGAATTAACGTTACTGGCGGAGGTCAGACGAATTCCACCATCCTAATGTTTGCTCTCGCCGTGACTCCTCCGGGAATGCTCTGATCACCGCCTGTTGAATTGTCGATGGGCACTTGCACTTGTTCCAGATCCAACCACATGGAGAACAGGTGAGCCGAGCGAACAATGCCCGTTCTACTAGGACATGGTACACATACGATACACCTGTCTTGAGCGAGGTCTGCTGGTCCTTTGCATCACAACCCTACCTCCATCAACCGATATCTCTCAGATGAGAAATGAAACGCAAAATACCCCGCCACGAAGCGTTTGAACGCTTCACTTGCCCTCGAGAAACGCGGGATCACCTCAATGTCACCCACCTGCTCCCGGTTATCCACTCCCGTCGTCGAGCCCGAGCCGGACTGCGGCAAACCCTCCAGTATGCTGATAGTCCTTTCATACAACTCGACCGAGGTGTCCACGAGCTCTTCGAAGGCTTCGACTCTAGATATACGCTTGCGAGCTGCCATCGTTGCGACGTGGTTGGTGGACTCTCCGACGAGCTCTTCTTTGTAGAAGGATAAGACATCGCTGCAAAGGTGTAGTCGTTTATCACAAAGTAACGCATACAAGAAGCGGTTGGCCTGTTGATGACTTACTTTACAGTGCAGATGAAAAGGGCAATCTCCGGCACGGCTTGGACATATTCCTCGTAAGGTATATCAGGAGGGAACACCATGACTGCATATGCTTCTGCAGCTGCGGACATGACACGCTGGTAGGTAGGGTACCCCCATGCACTAGCCGAAATCTGGAGGATTGAGAACAAGCTTTTGTCGAGTGCAATAATGTTGTCACGGGCATTTTTACTCACCTGCATATCCTTGGTCTCCACCTCTATCATAATTGCGGCAATAAAACCCAAGGTGGACCTCGTGACCAAATTCGCAGGTACGGGCCCACCAAACACCCTCGGGGCCTCCCTCAACAAATCCGCCAGCGCATCCAACATCGTGTTCCCTTGCTTCTCCCCCCTCACGAACTGATCATTGAATGTACGAAGGCTGGCCATCTCCCGGGGACAGCGACTCGGTATGTCATCGGCAAACGTAGCGTATGCCGTGTAGAGTGCAATCCAGATCTGAAGGGCACGGCGGGTGTCGTGCGCACCCGCCGCTGCGTGGCTGGTGAGGTAGCCATAGACGGTGCCGTGCGCACCGGCAGTTGCGCCGTAGTCGGCGCCCACACGGAGGAAGGTTGTCGCCGGGAAGCACTCGGAGGACACTGGGTAGCCCCGCTTGACGGCTACGTCAAAACATTCTTGGTAGAACGCGTGGTCTAAGGGCACGACTTTGTGCTGAATGTTACAACGTGCAAGAAGACGACGAATGGTCGTACGGACGCACTGAATATGGGGAAGTTACATCAGTGAATGTTCAGGTAACAGTGAGACAAGGAGAACAGGCAATCAGTGGTCACAACTTACTAGGTTCGTGTTTGAGACACCAAAAGGCTGCTGCAGAGCCGAGAGCTTATTCTCGTCTGATTTCACTGCGCTGAATCTGCTAAAGGGACGAGCGCCGGAAACGCGGAGGATACACACAGGAGGTTTCCTGCTCCTGATCCAAGTGGACCAATTGGCTCGGAATTTTGAGTGGGTGATGAAAGATGCCTGGTGCAGACCATGAAGCATGTTGAGAATCTGAGAACAAGACGAAATCCGTCTGTCGAGTATCAAGGCGAGCAAACGGATATGTAGTATCAGAGTACATGAAACTCCTTTAAATGTGTAACACTAACTGGCGCTGAGAAGGTGTTATCAGACGCCAGCACTCGTCACGATACCAAGAAAAGATGTGCAAGCCTCCTTTGTCTTCGGTATGATCATGATCGGGGAGGCTTTGGCACCAAACTCCCGCTGCTTTTCCAGGACTCCTGGAGCATTCGGCATTCAGCATCTATATGAGGGGTTAACATGGTCATGGGGCCCATCTTCGAGTATATTTACCAGATGTCGGGTGACCCTCTTTCATTCCTGACCTTCGTCAGAGGTGCGAGCACAGAGCAATCATGTCGATCAAAACCAAGGCCCGCAGTGTTAGGATAAAGTGTGAGAGTATAAACACAGGAAAGTGGTTTATCGATTTTAGTTGAACTAGGAAAACAAGTTGGTTAGCCGGCCTGGTGGACTTATTAGCCTGTCGCAACTCACTGGAAAGAGGTCCTTCCAACCCGAAAGTAGATAGCATGATGTTACCAGGAAACAGCCGTGTCCCCCAAAATCGATCAGCGTCTCGAAATTGGTGAGGAAGTAAAATCTCGCGCCGTCGTCGGAGAAGGCAACGTGATGCTCGGCGTCTGTCCATGCGGCTATGCAGAATGTTCGGTTTCAGGTTCACGTTTCATCGAGAATGAAGACTTCCCCCCAGAACTGCTCTCCTGGCTCTCCGCCGAAGTAGGAATCCCAAATAGAAACCAATGCACAACGTTGCCCAAGCCATAATGTAACCTTAATCAGTCTGAAAAGGGCTCTAGACTGATTTCCACCACTTCCGTTTTCCGAAGATTTCCGTCGTATCGTGTGTGCGGCAAAACATGTGACACATAAGAGTTGTTAGTAGTGGATATCGAAGACGATTAGATCAACACTCACAAACGAGGATGTTATCCAGTGATGCCACAGATAGGCTGTGATAACCCCACGTTGACTCACAACCACGAGCAGGATGGATGTGACCAGCACCAGCTTACTGCATAAGCGGGTGAGCGCTTTGGCCTTCAAATTTCCAATAATGCAGCAGACCGACCAGCCTTTGTCGAATATAGCGATGGTGCCTTGTGTGCGCAGGGGCAGGGACAAGCACGAGATCGAACCAAAAAAGGGCGCTAACAGGAATCCAGCATGAACACAGGTTCAGAGTCAGTGATGTTGTCCCCCGACGTTAGCGGCGATGCTTGAAGCGCTCAGCGCTCAGCACTCAAGGTTTCCCTACCAGTGGCCCAGCCGTGAGTCATGACCGGTATTAGCAGACTACCGTCCTTCCGTTCACCGCGAAAACAAGCGGAAGCCCTGCGATGGTCTCATAGCGAGTATGCTGACACACCGGTGATTTCGACATTTCAAGGACATTTACAAACAATTTTAAATGACAATTATCCATTTCAATTTTTGTTTTCACATTTTCATGGCCATAAAATGCCTAAAATATACTGAAAACTTCAAAATTTACCTTATATTTGAAATTTTCTCACCCTGAAAATGTGAAACAATAAAAATTGATATTTTATATAACCTGTAAATGCCCTCGAAATGTTGAAACCCCCGGTGTGTGAGACTTTCAATTCCATCCATGCCTGAGTGGTAATGTAGGGAATGTTTAGTAAGCACATTTCCTTCGCAAACAAAGACACATGCAAACAAACGGGCTCAAGGCTTGCTCAGGGCACTACATCAATCTCCCTATATATACTACTATGATCTCGCTCACGCACCTGAAATCCTACAAGGCTGCTCACAACAACAACGCCTCTCTCTATATCCCGCAGGATGCATGGTGGAAGCATTGAGCGTGACGTCGACGTGGTAGGAGGGACTTCTGTTCGTGAGTTGTCGACTAACCTGAGATATGTCGAGTTCAAGCCTGCACAACGACTGGTTTCACTACAACCTTTCTTGGTATATTATATTACGGCCGCTGCCAACCAATCATCGTGTGCTCGCAAGTCATCGAAATTTCGAACCTGCGTCTCACCGCATAGCGCACTTGTTGCATGATCTTTCAACCTGAACGAATAGACGGTGCCCGATTGCGCACCCGCCCGCAGTTTCACAATCCTGTCATCCATAGACAACGCATCTACTCCTTCCCCATCCTCCTTCCCCGGCATGGCCATCGCAGCTGCAAACCGCGTCTGCAACTTCACCTGCCTACGACATTTGGGGCATTTATTTGGAGTTGAGCACTCGTCGCAGAATACATGTCCACAGGGTGACATGCGCTGGGTTGCCATCTTGCGTGCGCAGTACCCACATTCGGCTTCAGGGTTGCCTCCGCTCGTTGATGCACGAGCCGCGTCGATCTGCGCAACAGATCGTACCTCGGTGAGAGGAGTAGGCGAAGACGCATTGTTAGCCGATGGGATGTGCTTGTCATAGAGCGCGAACCATGGCAGCTTAAGCTCAAGGTATGCTTGGGGTGTGATTGGCGACGGTGGATTTGGGAGCCCTGTGACCTTGGAGAAGTATTCAGCACTGATGATGCTGACGTGGAAGTGCCGGACCCTGTCATGGTCATATGCTGTGATCGGGAGGGGATCACGATTGATTTTCTGCGAAATTATCCCCCCTGCTGCTAATCCAGCTTCCACTGGCATCGGCCCTCCAGGTCGCAGGCGAAGCACTAGGTGTAATGTAGATTCTTGGCCAATCTCGTAATCTTCACGATATATGATGAGAGGGTCAGCCATAATACTGACAATATGACACAGCGGGGCCTCACCGGACAATGAAGGACCGTCTTCGAGCTGTCTCCCCGAAAAAATGAGTTTCTGTTAATCAAGGGGTATCCTTGTCAACTTATGAATCTGCTCCTTGACAGTATCGATGCTGTCATTCTCACTGCAAACGATGTTAAAAGTTTGTCCAGTGAGTGCCTTCACGTAGATCAAAACTGCATCTCATATAGTCAAAGACCTCAGATGAGGATGATAGAAGTAGGTACCCACCTTCGACTCGGTCGTTCGCTGTAAGCTCAATAGTTGATTGTTGCGGAGCTACAACACAACTCGAACCGTTCTTCAGGCAGCTGAGCCCCATCATCGACGAATTGAGACGAATATCACAATGTCCGAACCTACCGCTGTGATGTCAACTGCATGGACTCTCCCACCTTCAGCCCGAGTTGGCGCGCGGTTTGATACATACTGACATTGCACCCCAGATGCGCGAACTTGATTCTTGCAGTGTCATACTTCGGAAAGACATCGATTTGAATTCCACCGACACTCTGGAACAACAAAATAAACTGTAGTTGGAGGGAGAAAGCAAGAAGAAAAGGTGTACCTCTGCTCCAGTTACTTGTCCCTCCACAGTGTATGCTTTACCCAGTGGCATCGAAACGAATTCTAACGGAAGGATGGTTGTACAACAGAGATGGCGAGATGGCGAAAAAACATGGCGTACGGCGTACAACACCAGGAGAGGTTGAAATTCCATCCTACAACAAATGCGAGGCATTGGTCCTGATGTTTTCTATAAAGCGCGTGGTAACCCACCAGCCACCTAAGTCCATGGTATGTGTCGTTAACCTCTTCGTTGGTGGAGATTGGGAAAAAGCTCACAGCTGCCTATTTTTTCTACCAATCGGTAGGTAATTCTGCTTTCCTCGTCCACTTGAGTTCTGTGGGAGACCCGTCAATGAATTCACTCCTCCTACAGAGATCTTCACAGCAAGGGAGTTCCGGGGCTCGTCCCGGGGCTTGAAAGACATCCACATCGCTTCACGCTGATACATGCTCTATGGCGCATTAGAAGAGGAACTGGAGAGGAAGGCACAGCAGTGCGCACGATGAATGCCCCGCCTTTAGAAAGCACGGACTTAGGAAGGGTTGTGGATGCTTCTCCGACGTTGCTAAGTGGAGACACGAAGATGGGTTTCAAATTTTGTGGGGAAACGCAGATGTCTTACAAGAGTTTGAAGGTACCCAAGTTCGGAGGAAGGGCACGGGTCTTGTCGTTATCTGGCAAGAATCAACCTTTGCTAAGGTACACTGGTGACTGAAGCAAATGGTTCACATACCTGGGACTCGAATAGCTCTACGAGGTCCATTCTATGAGCACTTGCCACTGCAACGACTGAACGAACACACCTATGGAACCGAATCTTCAGATCACTGACCACGGCAGCGTTACCACCCTCAGTCAGCTCCGCCTCACTGACATACGGTAGGCTCTGTTCTGCACCGCTGGCAAGAAAAACTTCGTGGTAGAAATGTAAGAGAGGTTGATCACTATCACGGGACACATTGTCACTTGCGAGCTCAGATGATTTTGTACGCCGTGTGAAAACGTACAGAGTGACTTGCCATCCCCCATCCGGAGTGCGACCCGAAGGACCTTCTGTAACTGTGATGACATGGCACTGGGGCCTCGAGACCAGAGTGGCGCTTGGGATATCCTGTTGGATGCATCGATCCTCTCACTTTTGCGTACCCGTGCAGGTTATGCTTACCTGCCTCGACCAACCTTTTGGCAATCTCATCGAAATGTAGTGGTAGGGGAAGCGCTCTAATATGGACTGCGGTCTTGCCTAAGCCATCTCTTGATGACACAGAAATGACGGCATCAATACTCTGCGACGGGCCAACATGCGAGTCAGGAGGAGGGGAATCGGAGGGGATCATGGTTGCAATTGGGTTGCAATTCACAGGAAGCTGGTGGAGTCAAGTGTAGCCCTCAGCTTTGGTAATGTGTACCAACACCACTGCTTCAACTTGAAGCACACGTGCAGACTCGGTGTTTACGCAAATCGCCGTTAGATATGTGGTGATACAATGACACAAATAATATCAGCAGAAGGCGAGACAGAATAATTTTTGATGAACAAGAGTCAACATGCAGGCTCTGGCAGACATTCACCGCCTCCAGCGTGGCTCCGAGCGCCAGAACCACAGACAACACATCTCGCACGACGTCAGCGAGATGATAGAGGGTGGCCTCCTAGCCTGTGCAGGTTGAGACTGACCAGGACCTTCTGGTTGAGTAGAGGTGGACCTCCGTACGGGCTGAGTCCCCTGCTGTGTCGTTGAAGACGAGCCCGCGTTCTCTGGGGGCAGAGGGGTGTTGCGTCCTTGCGACCCAGTAGAAGCAGTTGAATCTGTTTCATGGCTGTCGTCCGAGTCTGACTCGTCCCTGTCTGCCACTGCCGAGTATTCTTCTTGTTTCTTCAGCAAGTACTTGTGCCATGGTTTGTTCTTTGGATCATTGGGTTTCAACCAATGAGGAAGTTTTTTCTGCGTCGGCCAGCGAGCAACCGCAATGACCTATGAATCAGGTGAGGAAGAGGGACATATCAGTAACACATAGACACGCGAGAGCGATCAGCGAAGGGGACGTACTTCTTTCCCGCGGGCGGGAGTGATCGGGGTGACTTGAAGGGCGGGTGATGAAGACCGCGTTCGTCGCAATAAAGACGAGCGTGAAGGTTGATGGCTGGGACCTGCATCTGAACTCTGAATCGAAGGTATCTCTGGCAAAGTGAGTGATTTCGTGGAAGGCGGTTCCGCCCCAACTTGCGTGGACTGCATCGACACAGCGCCGGGGTGCTTCAACGCCGCAATGAGTCTCGAACGGGCGGAACGAGCCGGAATCGACCCTTCTATGGAATCACGGGGGGATTTGGATGTTTTTCCGATGGCTATGAATGGCTTGAGTATCTTCTTGTTGAAACCAACTAGTAAGCGGCGTTGCTGGTGAGAATGTAATTCGTCCGGCACTGTGACACCTTGCGCCTTCGCCTTTTCTTGGTCTGTGTCAATAGCCAACTCCTTGTAGGAAGAGAGGGGATGGGTGAAATATTAGCTGGTGTCGCCAGGCGGATAATTGGACATACTTCCGTCCCAGCCCAGAATGCGCCCCCGCGAGCGTAGTGCGACACTTCAGAAATTTCACCAGACAGGTTTGGGAAGTGTGTGGCAGGTTGCTATACGTTCTAAGTCAGTGGTGGTTCACTGGGACAGTGAATGGAGTCCTGACGTCCAACCAGTTGGGTCCCTTTCGAGCTTTGTGTTCATCGCCCTTCGGCTCCTCTGCGCTTTCTCTCCCACTGCAATCTTCCGGAGTGACCTCCGCAGCGTCCTTACGGGCAGCCTACACGGTCAAGAATCTTAGTTTCTAGAGTGGACCAGCGCATTGAGAGAAAACGGCAGGGTCGATCTTACCGATGAAGATCGTGGCTGCATTTCTGCCACCTAGGTCATGAAAAGTGCTGCGATAAGGTTACTGATTGGACGGGCATGTGATGACATACAGGAGCGATCTTGGGGATGGTCCTGGCTGCCTCCTCCATCTCGCTGAGGTTCCAGATCCACAGTCGAGAATCCCATTCTGACGCGACAAGGTAATGACCATCCGAGTTGGAGGGAAGGGCAACAGACAACAGGCGTGCGTGGTGCTGGAGAGCAGGGCCAATTTGCCTGTGCGTCGATGTGTCCCACAATCTGGCAGTTGCGTCATCCGCAGCGGAGGCGAGTAATTTTCCATCAGAAGATGTGGCCAAGGCGACGACAGGAGCAGTGTGACCATGACTCGTAGCTACGAGGGAGCCATTGGAGGGATCCCAGTATTTGATGGTTCTGTCATCGGATGCGGAAACGAGTTGGCCATTCGGCGACCAAACCAGCGCTCGAATACGACCGTTGTGAGCTTGGAAAGGTCGTACCACATCTTCACCAGAGTGAATGTGCGTTACACGGATATGACGATCATGACCACCTGTGGCAACCTGAGTACCACTTGGTGAGAACGATACAGACTCGACCCAGCGATCGTGAAGTTGGTACGGCCCAGCAATAAGATCGCCTGTCGAGACGTTCCATACCCTGGTGGTGCCATTTTCATGTCCGCTTGCGACTCTCGTTGAGTCTTGTGATATCGCGAGGGAGTTGACCCAGCTCTCCGATGTCTCCCACTCGTTGATCTTCTCCCTGCTTTCAAGGGACCACACAACGATTCTACCATCATGCCCTCCACTGGCCATCGTCCTCCCGTCCTTGGATACGACGATCGCAAACACCCAGTCCCCATGATTCATATCCCTGCCTACCTCGCTGCCATCCTTCGCACTCCACACGCTACAAATGCCATCACCTGATCCACTGACGAAGAAGGTGCTGTCCGGAATAGACGCAAGACAATACATCTTATCCGTGCCAGGGGGGTGGAGTATGTGGAGCGGTTGTATAGGTGCAACGGCTTCAACATCAGGATTTTCCTGGTCACCATCACCACCACCTCTCTGCCCTCGAACCCTCAGATAGAGGTCCCTGGCCCTGGTCCCAACGGTCGTCATCGTGTGGATCGATAGAAGTGAGAGTGAGGTAGATGTCAAGGAGAGAAGTATCGAGAGCTTGCTAGAAGCTGTAGATTTGCAGTGCGTCGTGTCCTTGATACTTGAAGTCCCTTCTTCGTCAACCGGACTCGGACATCACACGTGCTTTCAGCGCTAACACCAGGTCTTCCAGTGTTAC
>MU121053.1:43586-56012 GCA_014904835.1 Paxillus ammoniavirescens
CAGGTTGCTATACGTTCTAAGTCAGTGGTGGTTCACTGGGACAGTGAATGGAGTCCTGACGTCCAACCAGTTGGGCCCCTTTCGAGCTTTGTGTTCATCGCCCTTCGGCTCCTCTACGCTTTCTCCCCCACTGCAATCTTCCGGAGTGACCTCCGCAGCGTCCTTACGGGCAGCCTACACGGTCAAGAATCTTAGTTTCTAGAGTGGACCAGCGCATTGAGAGAAACGGCAGGGTCGATCTTACCGATGAAGATCGTGGCTGCATTTCTGCCACCTAGGTCATGAAAAGTGCTGCGATAAGGTTACTGATTGGACGGGCATGTGATGACATACAGGAGCGATCTTGGGGATGGTCCTGGCTGCCTCCTCCATCTCGCTGAGGTTCCAGATCCACAGTCGAGAATCCCATTCTGACGCGACAAGGTAATGACCATCCGAGTTGGAGGGAAGGGCAACAGACAACAGGCGTGCGTGGTGCTGGAGAGCAGGGCCAATTTGCCTGTGCGTCGATGTGTCCCACAATCTGGCAGTTGCGTCATCCGCAGCGGAGGCGAGTAATTTTCCATCAGAAGATGTGGCCAAGGCGACGACAGGAGCAGTGTGACCATGACTCGTAGCTACGAGGGAGCCATTGGAGGGATCCCAGTATTTGATGGTTCTGTCATCGGATGCGGAAACGAGTTGGCCATTCGGCGACCAAACCAGCGCTCGAATACGACCGTTGTGAGCTTGGAAAGGTCGTACCACATCTTCACCAGAGTGAATGTGCGTTACACGGATATGACGATCATGACCACCTGTGGCAACCTGAGTACCACTTGGTGAGAACGATACAGACTCGACCCAGCGATCGTGAAGTTGGTACGGCCCAGCAATAAGATCGCCTGTCGAGACGTTCCATACCCTGGTGGTGCCATTTTCATGTCCGCTTGCGACTCTCGTTGAGTCTTGTGATATCGCGAGGGAGTTGACCCAGCTCTCCGATGTCTCCCACTCGTTGATCTTCTCCCTGCTTTCAAGGGACCACACAACGATTCTACCATCATGCCCTCCACTGGCCATCGTCCTCCCGTCCTTGGATACGACGATCGCAAACACCCAGTCCCCATGATTCATATCCCTGCCTACCTCGCTGCCATCCTTCGCACTCCACACGCTACAAATGCCATCACCTGATCCACTGACGAAGAAGGTGCTGTCCGGAATAGACGCAAGACAATACATCTTATCCGTGCCAGGGGGGTGGAGTATGTGGAGCGGTTGTATAGGTGCAACGGCTTCAACATCAGGATTTTCCTGGTCACCATCACCACCACCTCTCTGCCCTCGAACCCTCAGATAGAGGTCCCTGGCCCTGGTCCCAACGGTCGCCATCGTGTGGATCGACAGAAGTGAGAGTGAGGTAGATGTCAAGGAGAGAAGTATCGAGAGCTTGCTAGAAGCTGTAGATTTGCAGTGCGTCGTGTCCTTGATACTTGAAGTCCCTTCTTCGTCAACCGGACTCGGACATCACACGTGCTTTCAGCGCTAACACCAGGTCTTCCAGTGTTACTTACGCCGGCCATATTGATGGGCGCAGAAGAGGACCCGTTCGTGTGATGGTGCTAACATGGAATTCTGGAAGCAGCAGCACGCTGTCACGACTCACCACGTCTCATGTCACTCAGAGTAGTGAGCCGAGCTAGTTTGAAGTTGAGGCAGTGCGCTTGGTACACATGACCAAGGCTTTGGGCTTTGGGCTGCGTTTACTCGAGTTGCTTGCTGTGGACGACAACTCCATCACAACCATGACCACCTCCTACCCTCTTAACTCGCATCTTAGCTCTCCGCAGAGCGTTGATGTCGCTGTTTTTGTGTCAGGGCCTGATGTCTCAGGCGAGACCGTCGTCCATATTAAAGCTCTTCCCACTCCACTACAGTTTGACGAGATCGCCAAAAAGTTGATCGAGGCAGGTAAGTGCATCACCAGTATGGACACGCGAAGATGGAGGGGATTGATACATCAGACGGGATATCCCAAGCCGGCCACTTTGGTCTCGAGACGCCAACGCCATGCCGTCACCGTTACTGAGGGTTGCTCGGGTCGCACTCCGGATGGGGGATGGCAGGTCAATGTGTACGTCTTCTTGTGTTATACAAAAGTACCTGGGCTCGCAAATGATCGTATATACGGAACAACCATCATAGTGACCAACCACTGTTGCACTTCTACCACAAAGTTTTCCTTGCCAATGGTACCGACCACAAACCCCCTCTTTGCGTCAGCGAGGCGCAGCTGGTTGACTGTGGTAACACTGCCCAAGTCGGTGATCTGAAGATTCGATTTCATAGGTGGGATCGGTCGGTCGTTGCAGTGGCAGGAACTCATAGAATGGACTTGGCAGAACCATTCGAGTCCCAGGTGTGTGAAGTATTCGCTTCAGCATACTGTAGTAAAACTTTATCTTTGCCAGATAACGACAAGACCCACGCCCTCCCTCCAGATATGGGGACGTTCAAACTCTTGTGAGAGGTTTTCGTTTCGCTCCATATTTGAAATTCATCTGCGTGTCTTCACTTAGCAATGTTCGGGAAGCGTCCGCCACCCTTCCCAAATGTGTGCTCGCTAAAGGCGGAGCATTCATCGTGCGCATCACTGTATTTTTTTCTTTGGTCTTGTTCTGACATGCTGCAGAGCATGTACCAGCGTGAGGCGATGTGGATGTCTTTCAAGCTCGGGTATGAGGACCGGGAACCATTTGCTGCGAAGGTTTCAGTAGGAGAATCCGTTCAGTTGACATCACGGTAAGTTTGATGTTGTAATACCTGTTCCAGTTTGCTGATGATGGGGCCCAGTTGGTCTGCCGTCCTGAAAAATGGCTCGAGCTGTATTGTGGACCCAGAACAATCAATTATAGAGTTTACAGCGAACAACCTACCCGGAGGTGGGCACCTCTTCTATCATCCTCATCTGCCATAGCCTTTGACCATCGCAGATGAAATGTTGATCTACGTGAAGACGCTCACTGGAAAAACCATTGACATCGTATGCAGATCAGATGACACTCCTGACATTATTAAGGCACGAATCCAAGACGTGGAAGGAATACCTCCTGACCAACAAAAACTCATCTTTGCAGGGAAGCAGTTTGAGGATAATCGCACTTTGTCCGGTGAGCCTCTATGTTGTATTGCCATTGCGATGACTCTGGCTGATCCTCCTCTCTTGGTGCGGAGATTATAACATTGGCCAGAAATCTACATTGCACCTGTTGTTGCGTAGGCGAGGTGGAGGGCCCACGGTCATGGAAGCCGGATTTGCAGCAGGGGGAAGAATTTCGCAGAAGATCAATCGTGATCCCCTCCCAATCACGGCATATGACCACGACAGGGTTCAGCGCTTCCACGTCAGCGTCATCAATGCTGCATACTTCTCCAAGATTACAGGGCTCCAGAATCCACCGTCTCCAATCACACCCCAAACATACTTGGAACTTAAACTGCCTTGGTTCGCACTCTATGACGAGCACATACCTTCCGCCAACAACATATCTTCGCCTACACCCCTTACCGACGTACGGTCCATTGCACAGATCGACACTGCACGAGCGGTAAGCTGGTGTCTCTTTGGACGCGGTTTGCAGCTGCGATATTCATAACAAGGAAGGAGGATAGGGAAAGAGTAGACGCATCATTTTTAGATGAGGAGATTGTGAAAGTGGGGGTAGGTGCACAGTTGGGTACCGTCTATTCGTTCACGTTGCCAGATCATGCGATAAGTGTGCTGTGCAGTGAGACGTAAGTAGGTTGAATACGTTGTAGTTATGACATTCCTTGTAAATGGGACTTTGTTAATAGACAGAATTGGCGTTGTAATTGCCTTCGGTGGGTAAGGCTTGCACGTGCATTCAGCGCTAACACCAGGTCTTCCAGTGTTACTTACGCCGGCCATATTGATGGGCGCAGATTCGAGCATCCGTTCGTGTGATGGTGCTAACATGGAATTCTGGAAGCAGCAGCACGCTGTCACGACTCACCACGTCTCATGTCACTCAGACTAGTGAGCCGAGAGTACATGGCCTTTTTTCATACTCGCGCTCAAGTTCACTTTCTGTGAAGCTTATTTGAGGCTTCGAGTTGAACAGTGCATCTGCAGGCCTAAAGACTCTAGGTAGTAGCGCTTGAAGTTTGAACGGTGCCGTGTCGGGCTAGGATGCTTCTTGGCAACCAGCTACCGACCGAAGACTAAATTCCCGGGCTGGTCTAGCGGTCTGCCAACGAATCACCATGTACAAGAATCTCACCAACTTTAATGAAAACAGATAAAACCTTCAACCTACGTCTCTCCGCACAGCGCACTTGTCGCATGATCTCTCAACCTGAACGAATAGACGGTACCTGACTCCGCACCAGCTCGCAATTTTACAATCCTCTCATCCAAAGACAACGCCTCTACTCCGTCCCCATCCTCCTTGCTTGGCATGAGCACCCCAGCTACAAATCGTGTCAAAAGCACCAGCCTACCGCGCGTTGATGCACGGGCAGTGTCGATCTGCGCAATAGACCGTACGTCGGTAAGGGGCGTAGGTGAAGATACGTTGTTGGCTGACGGAATGTCCTCGTCATAGAGTGCAAACCATGGCAGTTTAAGCTGAAGGTATGTTTGGGGCGTGATTGGCGACGGTGGATTCGGGAGCCCTGTGATCTTGGAGAAGTATGCTGCGTTAACGACGCTGACGTGGAAGTGTTGAACCCTGTCGTGGTCGTATGCCGTGATCGGGAGGGGGTCACGATTGATCTTCTGCGAAATTCTTCCCCCTGCTGCAAATCCAGTTTCCATGTCCTTGGACCTTCCACCTCGCAGGCGTAAAACTAGGTACAATGTAGATTGTTGGCCAATGTTGTAATCTCCACATGATAGAAGGGTCAGCGGTAGCCATAGCAATGACAATACAATGCGATGGAGTCTCACCAGACAATGTTCGACGGTCCCTGAGCTGTGTCCCTGCAAAAATGAGTCTCTGGCTATCATGGCATATCCCTTCTCTGTCCTGAATCCGCACTTTCAGGCTATCAATAGTGTCATTTAATCCGCAAGAGAGGTCCAAAGTCTTTCCAGTGAGCGTCTTCACGTAGATCGAAATGTTATCTAATACGATCCATTTAGAAGGGAGTGGATGAGGATGATGGAAGTCGACACACCTCCCCAATTTGCTGTAAGCTCAATGATTGATTCTTGCGGATTCACAATACAGCTCGAGATGTTCTTCAGGCCGACAGACCAACTGGGGCCCATCGTCAGCGGGAAGACAAATATGAGAGTATCCAGACATACGGGTATGGCGTCATCTGAATGGACTCACCCACCTTAAGCCCAAGTTGGCGTGAAGTTTTATACATGTTAACATCGTGCCCCAGATGCGCAAACTTGATCCCAAAGGTGTCGTACTTCGGGAATACATCAATTTGGATTCCGCCGACATCCTGGAATGACATGGCAAATCAAAGTCAGGCGGAGAGAATAAAGCACACCTCGGCTCCAGTTACTTGCCCCTCCGCGGTGTATCCTTTACCCAGAGGCATTGCAACGAATTCTAACGGAAGGATAGTTGTCCAATTGAGATGACGACATGACGGGTAAACATGGCGTACGGCGTACAACACCAGGTGAGGTTGAAATTCCGTCCTACAGTGAACATGAGGCGTCAATCCTGATGTTATATTATAAAGAGCCTTCGAGTTGCACACACCAACCACCTAAGTTCATGGCATGTATCATCAGCCTTTTCGTTGACGAAGAATGGGAGAAAAACGAATCTCACAGCTGCCCTTCTTCTCTACCAATTGGTAGGTAATCCTGTTTTCCTTTCGCACTGGTGTTCTGTGGAAGACCTGTCAACGCATTCACTCCTCCTATGGAAACCTTCACAGCAAGGAGATCCCGGTCCCAAGTCCGGAGCTGGAAAGACATCCACATCGCTTCACGCTGGTACATGCTCTTCGGAGCGTTAGAACAGGAACCGAAGAAGAAGACGCAGTAGTGCGCACAATGAACGCCCCGCCTTTAGCAAGTATGGATTTAGGAAGGGTGGCGGATGCTTCTCCAACGTTGCTAATGAAGGCACTTGGATAGGTTTCAAAGACGGGGGAAATGAAGATATCTCACAAGAGTTTGAACGTGCCCATGTCTGGAGGAAGGGCGTGGGTCTTGTCGTCATCTGGCAACAATTAACCTTTGCTGCGGTACACTGAAGCAAGTAGTTTGCATACCTGGGACTCGAACAGTTCTACAACATCCATTCTATGAGCATCTGTCATCAAAACGAACGAATCAACCCACCTATGGAATTGAATCTTCAGATCACTAACCAGGGCGGCGCCACCACTCCAGGTCAGCTCCGACTCGCTGATGCAAGGGGACAGCATCTGCTCTGTACCGTTCGCAAGGAAGACTTTGTGGTAGAAATGTAAGAGTGGTTGGTCACTGTAATCGTAGACCCATACACCTTGTCACTTGCGAGCTCAGCCTGGGATGATTACCCAACGTGAAGACATACACGTTAACCTGCCACCCTCCATCAGGAGCATGACCCGAAGGACCTCCGGTAACTGTGACTGTATGGCGCCTCGAGACTAGGACGGTGGGCTTGGGATATCCTGTTGGATTCATCTATCCTCTCGCTTTTGTGTACCCGTACAAGTTATGTACTTACCTGCCGCAATCAACTTGTTGGCGATGTCGTCAAACTGCAGTGGAGTGGGAAGAGCTTTAATATGGACCGCAGCCTCGCCCGAGCCATCAGGCAGCGACACAAAAACAATGACATCAACATTCTGCAATGAGCTAATATGAGAGTCAGCAAGAGGGTAAGACGTGATCATGGTTGTCATCAAGTTACAATTCACACGAAGTTGGTGGAGTAGCCCCCAGACCTCGGCTTTGGTCATGTGTACCCATACCAATGCGTCAACTTGAAGCGCCCATAGACTCGATATCTAAGCCGGACCTCCTTTGCAAAGGACGAGATTTGTAGACTGACATGCACAGACCAATTCTAATCATCTGCGCCCTCACAGACCTCGATACCGAAGTCAACCATTCGCTGGAATCCGTTTATGGTAGATGGCACGACAAGCCTAAGTCAATATGAAGCAAGAAGTCGGCACCTTGCCCTGGTGCTGGATGATCATGGGGAATGCGTCGAATGAATGATAGCTACTCCTAATAGTAGCTGCGTGGCCGCTATAGAGTTAGCTACCACGGATACTGGAGCATTACATAGCGTTGATACCTGTCCGGAGTTGGTTAGCAGCCAATGGTATGGCTGGAAGCAGATCTAGAAACAACGTACCAAGTTTGCGATGATGACTTTACCGCAGACACTTCTTTTTTGATAAAAATCGAGGTTGCATCTTGCATAGCCAGTGGCAATGGTCAACCTTGAGCCACCTATATCGCAACACGATTCCATCGATATCACCGTTGTTGAGAGCGATTGACTAGTGAAGTGCAGATCATTCATCTCGAGTTTGAGTGAGTTGAAAAAATGCATCATGCGAGTGACCGTTTGCCGCGAGACCAATCTGACCAGTCGACCCAGGAAGCGCATTCGGAGCTGTGGAGATTATAACTATCTGTCAAGTCCGCGATGTGACTGTTGTAGTACTTTGCGGATATGGCCAAACAAGGACTCGCAACATGCGGCGCAAGGAGAGCATGCGAATACGCACCCAATGAGCTGAGGCGATGGCGAACATGGCCTTATGTGGATTTTAGAGTGTGGGCGACTTCTCTGGAAGCGAGAATGTAGAGAGCATTGGAGATAGGATTGAACATTCCAGTGCTCACTGCCGGACGTGGGAGTGGAGGTCAGTGTTTGAGGCTGGACAAGATGACAAGCTTACATACAATGCTTCTAGCAATAAATCGCTCCCAAAAAAAAGAAGATCTGAGGACAGCGCGTCAGGCGCCATGAGGCCCAGCGAGTGTCAGAACTGTTCGGTGCCGAGTGAAGTCTATGCCGACGTTCCGAGTCAAAGCAAACTTGAAGAGTGCACCAACAACTTCTTCACAGCAGATCACGTGGTGTATTTGCCCCTTCCGACCGCACGCTCCGCTGCGAATGCAAAAGATACAAAAGCTGGCGTCTTGTTCTTTCTTTTTTACAACAACCACGGTCTGGAGGCTACAATGCTCACTACGCACATTGTAGACGTGTATTTGACGCGTCTTTCATCGTGAGCGGGCTAAGGTCCGAGTATTGCAGTCTCCCTCGATTGATTCCTAGGTTCGGTTCTACCAGAAATCCAGTAGCCAGTAGAAATCCTACCCCCAAGTTGCGTGCCAGCTCTTCGGTGCGGTCCTTCAAGGTCGGAGCCCCATGACCTTTCTCCTCACGGCTGGGCAGGCGGAGAGAGTAGCGACGGTCAACTTTAAAAACGCGTCACGAAGACTGAATGGGCATCCTTCCTTCAGGCACTGTGAATTCCACTCTTTATCGCGCTAGTCGTGCCCACCATGTGCGCGCAACGTAGTCCCTTTCTTCGTTCGCAATAATGGCAGCGTATCAGGACATTTGGTTGAGAACTTGGGGGACCCCCCGGGGCAAGCAACAGCCCAACTTCGGCTCGTAGTGACCATCGCTACCTTCCCCGACCCATCTGGTTGGTCGCTCTCGTTTCTTGTCTCACGAGATTGTTTACTACTCGTCAGGTGGGATGTCCATCCTTCAGTGCAATTCGTGGCTCGTAGACTTTGTATCTATGAAACTCGATTCAGACTACTCTTGGGACTGGCTTTGAGCCTTCATTTTATTATTATTTTCTCCTCTTCGCGAGGGTCTACTAGTCGTCTTCTGCGTTTGCCTAGACAAGTCGGTCGTCTTCGTGGTGTACATATGTACGTGCAATTGGTTCTGCTACAGTTCTACTACATGTTACAAACACGAGTCGCCTGTTCCCTTGCATCACAAACCTACCTCCATCAACCGATACCTCTTGGATGAGAAATAGAACGCAAAATACCCCGCCACAAACTGCTCAAACGCTTCTCTCGCCCGCGAGGAACCCCGGGTCACCTCAGCACCACCCTCCCCCTCCCGATTATTCACTCCCCCCATCGATATCGATCCCGAGCCGGACCGTGGAAAACCCTCCAGTATGCTGAGGATCCTTTGATACAACTCCACCGAGGTGTCCGTGAGCTCTTCAAACGCTTCGATTCTAGATATCCCCTTGCGAGCTGCTATTGTTGTGACGTGGTTGGTGGACTCTCCGTCGAGCTCTTCCTTGTAGAAGGACAGGACATCGCTGGAAACGTAGACGGGATCATGCCACAGGGTAGTACACAGGTGAGGTGGTTGGCGTGGCGACGGGTCATGTAGGCTAAGGACTTACTTTACAGTGCAGATGAAAAGGGAAAGCTCCGGCATGGCTTGGATATACTCCTCATAAGGTATATCAGGAGGGAATGCCATGACTGCGTATGCTTCCCCGATTCCGGTCATGACACGCTGGTAGCTCGGGTACCCCTTTGCACTAGCCGAAATCTGCAGGATTGAGCACGAGCTCTTATCGAGTGCAACAACGTTGTCACGAGCGTTTCACTCACATGCATATTCGTGGTTTCGCACTCCATGACGGTAGTAGTAACAAAATCCAGTATGGACGTTGTGAGCAAATTAGCGGGGACATGCCCACCAAATACTCTGGGGGTCTCCTTCAAGAGACCCAATACCGCATCCAACACCGCGTTGCCCTGCTTCTCTCCTCTCACAAGACGATTGTTAAATGCACGAAGGCTCGGTACCTCTGTGGGAAAGTGCTGCGGTACGTCATCTACGAAAAAAAGACATGCCGTGCAGAGTGCGATCCAGATCTGATTGTGACGGGGGACAATGTGTGCACATGAAGTCATGCCGTAGGTGACTCCAATTGGAAGGAAGGGCAGCACTGAGAAGGTCTCAGAGGAGGACATTGGGTAGCCCCGCTTGACGGCTAAGTCAAAACATTCATGGTATAAGGCGTGGTCGAAGGGCGTCACTTTGTACTGGACGTTGCAGCCCGCGAGGAGACGGCAGATCGTCGTACGGATGCGCTGAATTTTGAGAGGTTGCTTCAGTGAGTGCTTATTTAAGGGTGAAAATGAGACAATGAAAATAACCAATCGGTGGAGGAGCTTACCAGGCTCGTATTGGGGACTTCTGGAGGAGGCTGCCGCAGAGGCAAGGCCTGCATGAGCTTGTGATCGTCTGATTTCAGCGCGGAATATCTACGAAAGGAATGAGCACCGGAAACCCTGGTGATGCACAGAGGAAATTTGCTTGTGCTGGTCGAAGAGGACCAATTGGCTCGGAAAATTGAGTGGGTGATGCAAGACAGCTGGCGCAGACCATGAAGCATGTTGAGGCTTTGAGCGCAACGAAACTCGTCTGTCGAGCGTCAAGGAGGAGATACAGGGTACCAGAGACCCACGTCTCACTGGAACCTCTTTAAACGTGCAATACCAGCCGAGGACGAGCAGGCGTTATCAGACGTCCACGCTCGTCACCATATCAAGGAAAGACGTACGAGCCTCTTCGGTTTGATTGCGATCTAAGAAAGTTTGCCCCAAAAGCTCACTGCTCAGCGTCCACATCAGGGATTAGCACGGTCGTGAGGCTGTCATAGGCCCTCCTTCCGGATGCAGGTGTTCATTTTTTAATCCTAACCCTTGATGGAATAATCTCGTCGCCTCTTAGACTCTGTGTGCGGCATAATAGCACGAGATTGGCGAGTGCACGTAATGCATCGTGTCTACCATGTGGTTATGCAACTTGAAGATGTTCAGTTCCGTACCGTAAATCTTGATGTAACGCTGATGGGCTAACCTTATGAATCTGAAAAGGGCTCAAGTCCTGCACCTGAGCCTGCTTCCAACGCCGATTACACCAACAACGCGTTAACGGTTGATCAGGATCATCAGGTATAGTACTTATGCCTTTTCTTGCAGGGGACCAGCACAAGATTGAACAAAAAAGGTGCCAATGCGAATCCAGCATGGACTCATGCATCATAATGCTGTCTCCTGACGTTAGCGATAGTAGGGGCAACGCTCGAAGTGCTCACTGGCGCCGAAAGTTTGCCCTACGGTGACCAGGCCACATTTCCCCGTTCCGAAACTGCGGAAAGCAGTTGACGCCGTTCCTCGAGAGAACGTCTGGTGGCAAGCCGAGACTTGGAACCGCTCCATGCTCCCAGCCTCAGACGTTGCAACACTGGCAGTCAGTATCAAACACAGTAACTTGAGTGACGACATAGTGAAAAACACGCAGACATTATGTAAGGCACGCCATCCCTGTTCCAACCCGGACTTCTGTTCGGGTGCCTGGAGTAGGTACCAGCACGATGTTGTCAGTTTGTATGTAAGAGACCCCAGAGACCCCTTCTAAAAGGGTATGGGTTTATCCTTGCTTGTTTGTCCTTTGTTACTTCCTCTGCTTATAAGGTAGTAGACTTGCGAAACCGACAAACATCACGTGCTGTGACCAAGCTGTGATGCTGGGGAGCATCATCATAGCAAGGGGTCCATTTGGTCTTGGCCACAACCAATCGACCAACTTTAGAGCTCCGACAGGCAAGCACTGACTAAGGTTCACACTCCACACGGCATTTTTCCAAGCCAGAAGCAAATTTCACCAGCCAAAGGGCGGCAACCCCTTGGGAGGTGATTTCTTCAACGAGAAGTCGACCCCTTGCCAAGCTTCAGCTTGCCAACCCCTTGAAACAACCAATCTGCCTGATGCTGTACTGTTAACTATGAAATGTGACCTAGAAATCCTGCTGAGAGAAGCCGAAACACTGTTGGAGCTTGTACTCTCAACTACTGAGCAAGAAGTTGAAGATATGGTACGTATATGCAAGGATCTACATTATAAGCAATGAGAGTAGTCTATTAGAGATGTAGGTAGTTGTAAAGTTGTAATACTAGGTATATGAGAATATTTAGCTGTAAAGTTATTAGGCAATGAAGTCTCAGTCATGGTGGTGAGCATCATCAAACTCCTTCAAGATGCTCTCTGGGAGAACATGGTGGCCTCAATATTTCTTGATTGCCCATGCTGCTTGTGTCCCATCGAGACCCTTGTCATAAGTGTTGATAAACCTAGCAGATCATGTAGCAAATCTGGTGATGAGTCAGTCCAACTATTTCGCTGACATGATTAGATTAGTTTAGATTAGTATGCACCGCCACATTGCTGACATTGGGACAGCATCCAATGAATTGATAATATTACACTCGAGGACATCCTCAGATGACGACTGGTCTTTCATTTGATAGAGCCGTTTTGCAAACCCCCAACATTGTTCAATAAAATTCAACTCACAGTGAAATTTCGGGAGAAAAATCACATCAAAACTGCAGGCACAACATGTCACTTTGAGAAGTGACTCAACATTAATGAAGTC